>PYAF01000856.1:509194-525466 GCA_007407185.1 Glycine tomentella
ACAATTTTAAAAAAATAAAAAACTTAAGAATTAAAAAAAACATAACAAAAGAAAATTGGAACTCTGTTTCCAACCGTAAAAATAATAAAAAGAGCATTTTCAAAAAGTTTGATCGGAAAAAAAAAATTGTGCATATTTTAAAGTCATAAATATATTTATGACTTTGAAGTCGTAAGTATATTTATGACTTGTTTAAAATTATAAAAAAATAAAAAAAAATCTTTTTACAACTTTGAAGTGATAAATTTAAAAAAATAATTATACTGTTTAAATTAAAAAAAATGATAACAGAAAATTGTAACAAATGTTACAACTTATCTTTTTTTAGTAATTAATTTGAAATGTTACAACTTATCCTTTTTTAGTAATTAATTTAAAAATTATCCCTAAATGGAAATTTAAAAAAAAATACCCAGGTAACAAAGCCTGCTCCTAACTCCTATATTTCCTTTTTTCTTTGGTTGCTTCTTAAAATAATATTTACTGCGCAAGAACATTGTGCCTGCGTGCGGTTAACTTCCATACTCACCCAAATTACTAATTTACAACACTGTCGCGGTTCGGGTCTGTCTATAATGGGTCACTCACTCATAAGTCATAACATTTTGTGTGCTAGATCGGATTTAATTGTGACTCGAAAAGTAATAATTTAGTCAAATCTTTTGGATACAGACTAAAACGGATAAAATATACTCATGTTTTAGTTTTTAACAACATAAATGATATACTATTATTTTTTAATTATATGTGTATGCATATGTAAAATAATCATTTCCCTAACATATATAACATTATTTTTAATCACTAATGACAATATTATTGTATTTTAAAATTAATACATTAAATTTAACTATTTTGGAATTTAATATATTAATAAGTGAAAAATTAATGAAATTCATTGAAAAAACATGATTATCATATATATAAAAAAATAAAATATCGTTAAAAATGACATTGATGCACATTAATATAGGAATTTAATATCTATATAATATAAACAATTTTACAATGATATCTAAGCACAAATTATCATTTTAAATTATTTTAAAAATCAATAAACTTTTCAAAATAATAAATTGTAATTAAATAATTTTGTAAATAAAATTTACATTTTCCATGCATAACCCTTCTTCTCTTATTAACGTAGAGTCCATCATATAAACATTGGAGTTTAATATCTTCTTTCTCAATAGAAATAATAACATTTGCACGATTGTTACTGAAAATTAATTCTAGTTGTTCGATCATTTGGTTCAGGTACCTCGACTATGTAGAGAGTTCTTTGAGACGAGAATGACACCTTAGTTTGTTTTGCGACAAAATTGGAAGGATGCTCAATAGTGGCAACTGACCTTTGGGGAATTTATCAATTATCATGGTCTTTAGTTGGCCTGGACTAAAGGGTTTCACAAAATAATTGTTTATTTGGACTCTCAAGCAATATGCATGGAAGCAGTAAAACAGGTCAATATGTAAGGCTAGCAAAGACCGCCAGTTATGCACTTTCAAAAGGAGGCCAGTCTAACACACTTTGGCTTTTTCTTTCTTTGTAATATACACCGTAGAATGATCCAAAGAAAAATCTAGGTGAACCAAAACAACTAATTTTTATCCCTAAAGAAACAAGTTCAATCATCACAAATCACAAATGGCAGATATTAGTGGACAAAGTCTTATATGCAAGATCAATTTCTTGTTCAGTCATCTCAATTGTCTCATCACTATCATACTCAACTGCACCAGAAGACATGCCATTTGTTCTTCCAGTTTTGCTCCTCTGTTCTTTATTTACCTTTGAATTCTTTTTCCTTTCATGATCTAAACTATTTAGTTCCTCCTCATAAATACGTTTACAATCCAAAGCCTCTCTTTGAAGATCTTCCTTTGACAATGAGCCCTTGTTTCCTATTACATCAAACTTTGCAAGCTCCTCAACAACACGAGGTAAGATCATCCAGTCCTCAGTTCCTTTCCGGATGTCCTGGTTAAAGATAATAAGACAAACACAACCAGCTGTGAAATCATATATCTCATCCATGTGATAAAGGCACTGCACTGAAACTAAATTTAAAGTATTAAACTAGAAAAGCAATTCAACAAGTCTTAGTGCAAACTGTTAGTGGCTTTGAGTGTGCTGACTCAATCAATTCATCAGCCAAATCTAAGTGTTACGAATCTTAGGAATTATACATTATATCTGGGATCATAAAATCAATTACAACGGTTGCAGAGAAAACTTAGTTGCACCTAAATGTTGGAATGAAAAGGATAAGGAAATAGAAATTACTAAGTACTACTGGTGTTCATGCAAGAAAAAAAAATGAAATGTTTGTGGTTTGTTATATTTCTCAGTTAGCTGACTTCATACCTACTAAGATAGAGAAATTGAGATGAATACACCAATAATAACCAATTGTATTTAAAATAAATTTTAAAAATTATACTGGTGATCCTTGCTTAGATGTTTGTGAAAAGTGCACCCTTAAAGAAAATTCAATTGAATTTTAAATAGTAACATAACTTTGCTCTTTATCTATCAACATACTCTGCTTATTCTAACAGAGAGTTTAAACAAAGGATTGCATACAAAGTTAGTCTCTATGAAGCGGGAAATTTTACCTATGCCAGCATGCCCCCAGGGAAACAAAATATCAGAAAGGTTGCTTGCTAAAAAATAGGAGTGATAAACAATTTTCTATGTGTACATTACCTGTTTTTCCTCTAGAGAACATATTGCATCTTGCAAACAAGTTAGAATCCCCTCTGCAGCTATTTTTGTCAACTCAAGTGGATCTGGCTGAAATGATTAACATGATGTTTAGATTCATATAGAGAACAACTATCAACCTTAAGCACAATTAATTGGGAAGAACAGATGTACTACGCTTTTCTAACAAGTGAATTTGATTCCAATGCAAACCTTTTTTTTGCACTTTAATCTGATTCTATGCAAGTTCTGAATGCAAATAAGAAAATTGTAACCTCCAGAATGAACAGAAACAGTCTTTTATACAGGAAATGGAAGATCATAACCTTTTCTTCTTGACTTTCCAGCCACTGAATTGTTTTATTCAAATCATCAATGGCCCACTTTTTCACTTCCGAAGGCTCAAAGCATTTCCTAGCAACATCAGTGTCTTTTCCCTGAAATATGCAGCAAACATAAAAGTCTACACTCTATAACAAATTGTTTGCAGATAAAACAAATGTTATTTAGAGACCTCAATTGTCACTTATAAAACATCTTGTCAGCTTTTTACCTTTGATTTTATGGAGGCAGTTGATGTTGAAGGCTGTTCTCTTTCAACGTGCTTCGATGGTTTTTTGGGTACAGATGGTTTCTTATCTGCACTCACCAACAGGGTTTACAAGAAGGATAAATTAGATATGAAATTGGATGGAGATAAATGGTATGGGAATGGGGCCATAAAGACATATAGTAAAACACTTATAGGCCATTAGCTCCACGGCTTCTTCATTATGTTGTAGCACCTATTTATATATATATATTTCCAGCAAAGAAGATGGATGTAAAATGGCTTTAAAAAAACCAAAAAGAAGTGTTTTGACTTTCAAGTATTTTCTGAAATAATTTTTTTTTTATTGGCCAATGTTAGTGTTTTTGTTAGTGGAGGGATTCGAACCCATGACCTCTCCCTCCTTCCCTTCCTTCCCTTTTACAACCCTACCAACCTTATATCTCCATTTTCTGAAATAATTAAACCTAGATAATATGATTTAAATAGCAATATATGATAGTCGTATCTATTGTAAAATTGCAATTTTGTTTCAAAATATATCATTTTTATGTTTTGAATTACTTTTGAAGAATAAGAGAGTAAAGATATAAACAATATGCATGTATGCTTTACTTGGAAAATGGCGTTGGAATTTGTTTCATCACCACAGAGAATTGTGGGCGCAAGTTTTGGATTCCAAATATGGAGTTTAGAGGAATTTGGACGAGACAAGAAGGAACAATAGAAAGTCTATTTGGTGGCGGAATTTAAGCATTATTTGCAACTTGACTGAGCAGGGGGGTGGTTTAAAAGTGGGACAAAATGGAAAGTTGGATGTGGATCAAAGGTGTTGTTCTGGGAAGACAGGTTGAAAGGAAGATGGGGTCTCGTTGCTAGAGAAGTACCCAAGAATGTACCACATTTCTCAACAGCAGCAACAATATATCCAATAGCTAGGGGTGGCATCAGATGGAGTTTGGGAATGACAGTTCCAGTGGAATTTTGGAGGGTGAAATAGACATAGCTACAAAATTTATGGAGAACATAGAAGGTCTGATAGTACAAGTTCAGCAACAAGACATTTGGATTTGAGAGGGGGATACAAGTGCGGGCTACACAGTGGGGAATACTTACATGCTGCTCAATAGATATATGACAGATGAAAATCATGATGGAGCGTTTTACTGCTCTATGGAAGCTAAAAAACCCAAGTAAAGCATCACACTTTGCTTGGAGGTTGATTCGGGATAGATTGCCAACAAAGATTAACTTGAGAAGGAATGTGGAAATGAACAATGTTCGCTGCCCATTTTGGAGAATTTGCGATGAGGATGCATCTCACCTTTTTTTCAGTTGTGTTAAAATCATGTCATTATGGTGGGAATCGTTGTCTTGGCTAAACATAGCGGGTGTCTTCCCGGAAATTCCAAGAGAGCATTTCCTTCAACACTCCTATTGCAATCTTAATGGTATCAGATTACAGTGATGGCAAACTTGGTGTATTTGGTACCATAGGAATAGAATGGTCTTCTCAAATGAAAGCTTCAAAAGTCAAAAATTGATGGAGGATGTATTTTTCTGCTGGACCTGGCTTAAAAATATGGAAAATGGATTTGACATTCCGTTCCACACCTAGTCTAGCAACATCAAGGCTGAGTTTTGTGTTCAGGGAGGGATTCGTTAATAGATATTTTGTGGTGGATCCTAGTTTAGATACAGATCTATGGTTGCCGAATTCTTGCTTTAAAGCTTGTATTAGGACACCATAGCTCCTCACATAATGTCGCTAGGATGTAAATACAATAGTACCACTTGTACTGATTTTGCTACTATATATAATATTTTCATATTTTTCCGATCAAAAAAATAAATAAACAATATGCATTACTGCTCATTATATGTCAAAAGAAGTTCTTTAACTTTAGGTCCTGTCCCATATACAAGTATATACCCAACTATATCACCTTCATTTACTTCAAGTGATTCATTTCCTTTGCGCCATGGTTTTCCAGCATGTAAAAGGTAACTGTCAATTTCAATCAGCTTCCTCTGGGTGTAACACTCTATTATCCAATCCTAATCCCCAAAAAGAAGAAAATAAAGGATACATCATGGAATATCATGTAAGAATGTTATCTGCAAAATATTAGAAAATGATACTTCCAAGAATTTGCATGGCATGATTAGAATTTCCCTACCAAAATAAAATTTGTTCAAAGTTTGATACCCATAAGGCATTAACATTTGACAACCAAATGAATTAACACTACCGAAACTAGTGAAAAAAGAATAGAAACCTCTTAGCAAATAAGCAAAATGCTTCAATTAACACACTAAGTAAAAATTCCCTTGACACAATCACAGCAAAGAAATGCCTATAATCTTCAAACACTGAAACGACGTCCAACAACCACCAAAAATTAAGGTTATTACAGCAATTGACATTTAAATTAAACGTGGAGCTAACCAATCAAACACAGGCTTACAATGAAAATTATTCCATGAACAAGGATTCTAATGTATTTTCTTGACCATTAAGATAATAGTTTTACTTTTAATTCTATGAGCCTATCCATAATCATGAATCAACTCCAGATATATTAACCCTTTTATAAACAATGGAGGTGTAAAAAATGACGACTAGAAAAACATAGATTAAATATAAGCCGTGTTTAAAAGAATAGATAGAGAAATACCAACCACAATCGCATTCACATGGAAACAAAACAAGGAAAGAGGAAAACCTTGGACACGATGGTTCCACAATCAGCTTCAACTTGTCTAAACTTAGGGGTATTTGGAAAAGCACAAACCAAGAGAGTGCAATCAGAGTTCCAATCAGGCTTATATTCTGCTCCCATTTCCATAGCTCGTGACCTCAACATGCCCCTCTCCGGATTCACAAACCCTGAAAGCACAAAAACCACCCCTTCCTGTCCACAAGTCCACAAACCAGTAGTTAAATTAATAAACTCAATCAAACATTCAAAAACCAATGCAAGTAAAAAAAAAATAAAAAAAAATTGTTCCTTATAAACCAAGTACCAGAAGCTTGTTGAAGCTTTTAGATTCCAAACTTGAGGCAGAATCTTTTCCACCATTTTGATTTTGGACTTTGCTCTTGTTGGGTGTCTCAGCTTCACCGGATTTCTCACCTTGGCCATCCAAAGTTGGTTTCTTTGCACTGTTATCGCTCTCATTTTCCCTTGAACTCGTCCACGATGGCAGGCTCCGCTTGGAACCGTTGTTGTTGGCACTTCTTTTAGTATCGGACATGGTGAGAACTACTATGTGAAGGGTGTCAAAGTACCAAATTTGAAAAACGCCCAAGTTTTAGTGGAGAAACCTGCATTTGGGGTCCAAATGAAATTCGTAAATTGATCAAAAACTTCATCTGAGGATCGTGGAGCGTGTGCTCATTGAGATGAATAACAATAAATAAATAAAAACTAATAGACAAATTTAATCAGCAAAAAATAAAAAACTCTTTGCTTCTTCCTCTTACTTTTGCTGCTGCGTCTGATGTGAAACCGTTCGGTTTGTTTCTGTGTTGTTTAAGTACTGGGTGGTGCCGAAAGGAAACTGCAGTAAGCCGATGTAGATATTTATATACACTGTGATAGTAAGAACACGTTGGTGGACGTGCCGGAGTGGTTATCGGGCATGACTAGAAATCATGTGGGCTCTGCCCGCGCAGGTTCGAATCCTGCCGTCCACGTTATTCTCTTTATATATATCGTTAGTTTTTGAATATTTTTTTAGTCACTTGAGTTGCTTTGACGAACAAAAGCCAGGCTGGTAGAGATGGCAACAGATCTTGCTCCAAAACTTATGGCATTTGCTATTCTCACCCCATATTCATCTCTTCCCACCCCATTATTTTCAAAAGTTGGAAAATATATTTTTACGGTTTTATCCTCTGTCTTATTTCCCTACACTAGGGTCCCTACTTTAACTAAAATCTTATTCCTGATAACAAAGATCATAATCTCTATTACGAGCATTCATAATTGAACATTAGTATCCCATTATCAATCTGTAGTTTACCAGTAGCATAAGCTAGGCACCACAAAACATGCCAGAATGCATGGCATAGCGATGATGACCATAGGCATACTAGTGTTAGCCACCTTTTTCCAAAGAATTTCCAAGTCTTTTTGTTACTCAACCAATTATTGTTGTTTTAGCTCTCGTTCCTTCCCACACATCTACACGGCTACACCCATTTTTGGTTCTTCATGTTGTTTGCTTCTTTCTTATGTCCTTCAACCTGTGTAAACCAGTTTTAAAAGTAAATAAAGGGGTACCCTTTTCATAAGTCATAGTCAACCATTATAACAAGAGCTAAAGGACCCCCTTCCCTCCTCTCTCCTCACTTTTTATATTTTTGTTTTCGCAACACCTTTTATCTCTTTCCCTATTTTCTTCTTGTTCCTCCACACCTGTCACCATTGCCATTTGGCACGCTCCTTGCCACACTACCGTGATAGCATCATTGACCCATTGTCGTCACAAACTAGTTATTTTTAAGATATTGATTCAACGAAACTACGATTCTATTAAGACCAAATACATAACGATAATGTGTTTCCGTTATTTATGTAGATCAATAAAAACATATTTCTATTGTGTTAGGAGTAACAAACACAATACACGACAGGAATATGATTTTACTAGTCAAAATACACAACAAAATCATGTTTCTCTTGTGTATTTTGATCAACTGAAATGCATTTGATTGAAGAATATTTTAAAAAATTGCAAAAAGCAAACAAAGAATGAAGTGAGAAGAGCATAAACCGGGATGGGAATAGCTAAGCCCAAAACTTATGCTGGCCTAACCCAACATTGGTGTGGCCCGAGATCCATGTGAAAGGTAATGGACCTAGGAAGACAGTCGAACGACGAAGCAGGCCGTGACGCGAGTTTCAATTCAACGTCACAAACGAAACGGAACAAAGAAGGAGCAGCTCCCGCTCAGATTTTTGTTTTCAATTTTCGAATTGAAAACACCCACTATCTAGGGTTTGGTTTCGTTGTTCGAATCTGTTATCTATCTCCGAACCAATTATGCGACGCGAACGTTAATGGAGAAAGAAGGTGATGCATTAGTGGATCCTCTCTCCAACTATTGGGGACTTTCCCTCTTTCCTCAACCATCTCTCCCACCCTCCAAACCCTACAACTCAGACCAAGATCTTCACACCATCCACACTCACCTCAGATGCATGGTAAGTACTAATCAACCCCCTTTCAACAATTATTAATTACAGTATAAGTAAGTAATTAGAGTTTATTTTAGCTTTAATTGTAGCATCACCTTCCATTTCATGCATATTGTGCTTGCACAGGCATTGCGGAGTCCCGCCAAACTGGTGCAGCAGGCCAAGTCCATAGTAGATGGTAATCCTCAACTGTTCAACTCTGACAATTCGAACCATCCAACATCTCAGAAGACAAATGATGCTGAAGTGAATGAGGAATTTCGTCGAAACCCGAGACCAGGGTTAGGGCTTAAACGTCAACGCTTTTCTATGAAGCCAACTAAGAAGTAAATCTTATAATCAACATTCTCTCGGTCAATCCCTTTTACTTTTTTACATGCTGACTTTAATTCTTTTTTTCCGACAGGCCATCTGTTGAGAGTTTGCTACCAACTCTGGACCTTGATAGCCTCAAGGATCCGGCGGAATTCTTCTTGGCTCATGAACGGTTGGAGAGTAAGTCACTGTTTGTTTCTTATTTCTCTTCCTGTGGATGACATTGCAATCCACGTGGCTTGTTTTTATTTTATCTTATTGGGTTGGCATTTGATGGATAGATGCAAAAAGAGAAATACAGAAGCAGCTGGGTGGTGCCTCATTTGAGTCAGATCAGGATAATGTGGCTGCTAGACCACGACAACGTCGACCGGGGCTTTTGGGGAATAATCCATTGTAACTCATAATACTTTGATAATCACTCAACATTGTGCTGCTTGTGATGTCTGTTGTTATTTGTTTTTTTTTCTGTTGCTTAACTTGGTCTTAATGTTATATGGGTCAGGCCAATCAAGTACAAGCATCGGTATCCAAAAGAAACCTCAGATGATGTTCTGTCCTCTCAAGAGACACTAGGGTCTCAGAGTCTTGCTCCTGTGACCGAGAACACTGACAAAGGTGAGGCTTGTATGGCGTCATCAGAAAAAGAAGTAATAGGTGAGTGAATGGTACTCAATTCTACTATATGGGTGTGCTGGCAGGCTTGATGTTTTTTCCACCCTATTATTGGGCTTTACAGTGCTCTCTTACTCCCTCTTATTTTCCATGCTTCAAACACTCCGATATGTATTTTTACTTCAGATTCATCTGGTACTAAAGGGATCGACCTCAATGAATTGTTGGATGGATTGCTTCGTTGTGATTCCAAAGATCTAGAGGGGGATGGGGCAATTACTCTTTTGCAGGAGAGGTTACAGATCAAACCCGTTGCTTTAGAGAAATTTTCTGTTCCGGACTTCCCAGATAAGCAAATGGTTGATCTGAAATCTCTGCAAGGGAACAAGGCAAAGCCAAGGAAGGCTTTATCCGATATTGATAATTTGTTGAAAGGAATGAATATGAATATGAATAAGAAGACACCTCTTAAAAAGGCTGTACAGTGCCCTGTGCCGCAATTAGCTTCACCCACCCCTCCAAGAAGTCCATTTGCGTCGTTGTCTATGTTGCAGAAGCACATTTCACAGTCTAAACAATCAATGGATCCTTTTTCCGCTTATGAAATTGATCACTTATCTAGCAAAAACTATTCTCCAACTCATATGGTAAATCCAGAACTCAATCTTGTTAGATCTGGGAACCTGTCAAATGAATTGAATGCACACATGATTGAAGATGCTATTGCTGTTGGTAAGACAAGTACAGTTTTGGACACAGATAGAAATGGCAACAATGCTTCTGAAATTCCCAAGGAAGACAAATCTGAGAAGTCATCAAATAAACTGAATGCGCCCTCAATTCAAGATATAATTGCAGTAGGTGGGACTAGTTTGGCTGACAACACAGTCAGAAATGGCACCAGTACTTCTCAAAAGTCCATGGTGGATAATTCAATGGAACCTAGGTTTGATGTTAATATTCTCTTAAATGAACCTTATGTTGACATGGATGTAGATGTTGGAGGCAGTGGTATGGGTGACAATGAGGACAGGTCTAATACTGAGGCACACACGATTGAAGGTGATATTGCCGTTAGTAAGACAAGTACAGTTTTGGACACGGACATAAATAGCACCCACACTTCAGAAGTTTCCAAGGAAGATAATTCTGGGAAGTCATCAAATAATCTGAATGTGTCCTCGATTGATGATATAATTGCAGTTTATGGGACACGTTTGGCAGAGGAGACAACCAGAAATTGTACCAGTACTTATCAAAAATCCATGGTGGATAATTCAAGGGAACCTAGGTTTGATGTTACTATTGATTCAAATGAACCTCAAGTCAACATGGATGTAGATGTTGGAATCAGTGCTGTGGGTGATAGGGTTCTGGATGACACCAAGGACAGGTCAAATATCGAGGTGAATGCATCCTGTCAATCTGAGGACGAAGTATGTTTCATTTAAATATTTTAGTGTCATAATTTTAAGTTGTTGGCATTTGGCAAACCTGAATGAATTTTTGTATTCTGATTGATGCAGGCAGAAAATATGCAGATGTTTACAGCTTCTATCCCAATAGATGACACGAATCTCAACATACTGAATCCTCTAGGTAGGTATATCCAGAATGCAAATAATTGAAAGCAAAATCCCTAAACACTTAATGGCTGCTTAATTGTTGGCTAACACAGAATCATCTCTTTAAGAAGCTTTAGTAAGTATTCTACACATAACATTTTGTGAACTGCTTGTCTGCTCATGAAACTTATTGTCATATTAATTTAATCAATTCAGTTAAAGTGCACTTTACATTTTCTCTTCAGCAGTTGGGTAGGCTGAGAGAACTGATGCATAAACTTCTTAAGTCTTAACTCATTGCTTGTTGGCAGGAGAAACACGTTGCTACCATCTTTTGTGTGCCTTTAAAGCTTATCTTAGTTCAATAATGCCAGGAGTTCATGTATTTATTTGTTTCCAATTTACTATTGCTGCTTTATCCATTAGTTCAGTTGAAGCAATGCCCTGGGAGTGTAGTTTCCTTTAACTCATTAATATATGCAACAAGCCAGCTGCTTATCAAGCATGTTTTTCCTGCGTTCAGAATGTATTTCCCTGCAAAATATTTTATTTGCATTACTAGCAAAATAAAAGGAAAAAAGAACAATATACTCAGGCACTACTTCCACGTGCTAGGCTAGTTTATTCCATTGAAAATCCGTTGGCTTAGGATGTGCTTTTCTGCTAAAAGGCTATGCAGAATTCTTTTAACCTGCAGCAATGTACCTTTAATGACACTAACTCTGTTTTGGTATGCATTAGCTGATCAATCAAATCCTGCTGGATATGAAGCTAATGCTGTGGATAAACGTGCCAGAAGATCACATGATGATCCAGAACATTGTTTACAGGTACTAGATTTGCCCATTTCCTTTTTTACGTCTCTGAATCTTTAAACTACTTGTGCCATAACAATACAATCATTTTATCATGTATTAGCAATTTAGCATATTTAGAATTTAGGAAGGTAAAATTATATTTTTACCGTACAATCAGATTGTAAATAGATGGTGTAGAATTGAATCATAATTAGAAAATTACAAATGTTCTTGCTTTAATTGGTAATATTTTATAAAAACTAGTTTTGTATAAGCCCTGGCATCATTCTGAGTAATCACGATATCCATTTTTATGCTAGCTGCTTATAGAATTGAATCTGTCTTCTGGTACAGGAAAAGACAGATGGTTCTATGGTGCCTGTTAATGGACAAAAGAGAGTTAAGTCACTTGTGCAAAAAGTGTCCAAGAATAAAAAACTTTCGAATAGGCACAGCCTTGCAGGTTTCTACTTGTCCTTTATCTCGTCCATTTATTTTCAATAATTCCTTTTGTTGTGAAATAATTTTTCTTTGTTCCCAGCTGCTGGTACATCAAGGACTTCTGGATTAAGGAGAAGCACCAGGATCAGGACAAGGCCATTGGAATACTGGAAAGGGGAAAGACTGGTGTATGGCCGTGTACATAAAAGTAAGCAAAATTATAATGCTCTTTCACAGGCACGCACATAGTGAAGTTAGATATTTGGCATAATCCTTCTTTTATTTGTTCAATGGGAACTGGGAAGTGTCACAGTTACTGTTGACTAGAGTCTAGGTTAGGTTGTTCGTTACACCGTGACTTGTAGACACTTCTGCACACGGATACCTGATTTAAGCTTCCTTTTTATAACAACTATTACTCCGGTATTGATAACTTTTGGTTAAAGGGTAATAGTAACTCAATGTTCTGCCATTAAAGTGAGGGTTTCTTATTTTATTAATTCAGCTTCGATTGTGAAGATTATTCTAGACACAGGATTAAAAGAATTTGTGTCATGTGTGCAGGTTTGGCTACTGTCATTGGGGTGAAGTGTATTTCACCAGGAAGTGATGGAAAACCGATTATGAAGGTAAAATCTTATGTATCAGATAAACACAAAGAGCTTTTCGAGTTGGCATCTCTATATTGAATGTAAAAAAGTTATTCAGATTTATTTTCTGTAACAAACCTAGGTTCCCTTGTACTACAGAGCTGGATGTATTGCATTGTCTATAGCTATAATCACTTAATCAGTTAAGTGGCAAGATAACTAAATTGATAGTAATTAATTGTTTAAGCCCCTTGTATTGTTATTTACTCAAATGATATAAAATCAACTTTTTTTTTCAGATTTTAAGTCAACTTCTTAACAAGTACATACATAAAAAGAAATTAAATTAAGCTTTCTCTGTAACTAATTTTCTTACAAATTTACAAAGTTTTTTTTAAGCTAGGAATAAAAGTGCAACAAAAAATTATTCCACTAGTAGGTGAATTAAATGTTTGTCTGGATTAAAAAACTCAAACGTCAAAATTCAAATAGATTTATTATTGGATTTTAGTCACTAATCCTTCAAATCTCGAAATCAGATTATGTGGAACAGAAATCTGTAAATTCAAATCTCGAAATCACTAATCCTACAATTGCATATTTGCAGCCCTGAACCTTCCCAAGACCTAAATTTGAATCTTAATTTATAATTATTGCATGGGAAGGTAAATTATTTAAAATGTTTTAACTATAAGTTACATTGGGTTATAATTTATAATTTTTCCTCTAAACGTTATCTAATAGTACTACATTCTAAGATAAACTTTCAAATTTAATTGAAAACATTAAAAACTCAAAAAAAAAACTTGTGCTTAAATTTTGTCCATACTAATAAGATATTTGAATTGTAAATTAACATATTTACCATTTCATTAAACACGAGAGTTATACAATAACTAAACACAACCATAACCAATTTGACAACATTATTTTAATTTTATATTACTAGCAAATGAGTCTAAGGATCCATTCCATAGAGATGAAAACAATGAAAAGAAAATGAATTGAAATAAAAAAAATTAAAGTAAAATATGAATCTCAAGTTATTTTATTGTTCATTTCTCTCTATTTTATTATGTGTCGCCTTGAGCATAGTTTAGTCCCTTGACGGGAAGGGGTTCAACTTTTTTTTTTTTTTTAGCTTTGATATATCGAAAGAGAAATTTATGTCTGGAAGAGTGAGACTATGATGGATTGTCTCTGGCTTTTTCAATTCAACTATCAATTGCTTAATCCCAAATTCCAACATCCCAACAATTTGAACATTCAATTTCTTTTAAACATTGAAAGAATCCACGGCATTTAAAATATTTAGATTATAAAACTTATGTTCCTTGAAATAAAAAATAACATTTAAAATAGATTAAAATTTGTAAGGAGTTTTTATTATTTGTTTTGTCCTAGACCTCTCAAATGTTAGAACCGATCATTTTTTATTCTCTTTTCACACAAACAAACACACCTTAAGTGAGACGTACTAATCAAGAAAGAAGGAGTCTAGACGACTTACTAATCAAAATTTTAAAAGAGAATGAGTCTAGACAAGTTACAAATGAAACAAGAAAAAATGACGTTGAAATGTTGCCGATTTTCTAACATCTAACTGATTCTACATTATTCTGAAATTATAAATTTTGTCCATATATCTCTGCCACATGAAAATTGAGTACAGACTTTCTGCTCAGTATGTGGATTCTATATAATCATAAAATTAATGTATGAGATTGTAGCCATAAAAAATAAATTATATAATTAAATAATAAAATAAAATCATTACTGAGACCGGAGAACTTCACTTACTTCGTACTATTGCCCCCTCCTCTGTTTTACTCCTCTTATTTGGCTTAACCGACTGAATAAGTCAACAAGTATAATGGTTCAAACAGTAACAACTGCAATAATCATAAATCCATTTAAATAGTTTGTTTATTAAAATCAAAATAATCCTGTCTAAGACTGGAACTTAAAATTTTAAGTATATTTTTTCCTTAAAAAATGTTTTCCTTATTTTGCCAGTCAGATTCAAATTGGTGCTCTGACTTTATTTTATTTCCCTTTCCAATTTCGATCTACTTGTGAGTTTGGTCTTTCTGTGTTGTAGAGTCCTTTTGCAAATATACGAGATTGAGGTCTAGAACATTGATGAGGATTGATTGCAAAGAGATTTTCTTCAGTTGATTTATGCTTAGAGTTAAATGAAAGCTGACAATTGCCATGGTTGTTTGTTGTGGTAGAAGTTTTGATTGTTGATGTTCTACTGAGTTTGCTGTAATGAATGTAGAGACTTCTTAATTTGTGGGTTGAACTCTGTTTTAATGGAATGTTTGGGAATATTTTTTATGTTGAATTTAGAGACTTCTCTTGTTCTAATTGTATTTATGTTAATTAGTAGATGGAATATCATATAAAGACTTAATTTTAATAATTAAAATATTACAAAAAATAAAATTACATAATAAATAAAATACAAAAACTATACATACAATTAAGCGAAGTCAATAAATAATTCATGTCTAATCAGATTTTTAAGGCCGTTTAAATTAGTCGTCTCGACAGTCTCATCTATACATATACTCACCCTAAATAAATAAGAGTAAATTACATTCGCACCCCCTGTGTTTTGCTCAAATTTCACCTGATACCCCTTCCTTTTTGTACCTTACAAAAAACCCCTTAATTGTTTAACTCACATTACACTCAGACCCCCTTCCTTCTAAACACCGTTTAATAATTTGACAGAAATTAGACACATACTGCTCATATGACTTTTAATGAAATTTTATGTCTAAAATACCCTCATCTTCTTCCTCTCAATAAGATATTTTAAAACTCTCACTTACTTTTGTTTTTTATGTAATTGGACGTGAACATACCTTGTTGGTACGCAGTGTTAACACCCTTCCTTCTTCTTCCTGTTCTTCAATTTTTTAGTTCAATTTTTTTCTCTGATTGAATATGTTTATTCGCTTCAAATTTTAGTGTTTTGTTTCTGCATTTATGTTTTTAACTCCTTTCTTTGAAATATTTCTTTATGACAAGGTGTTTGATATAATATCTCGGTCAAGAGTTACAAATACATCATAACACATCATAATGTTAAACTAAAAAGATTGAGTAATTCAACAATTTTAATCTTTAATTAATTCTTTCTCATTACAGTTATTGTATATACCCAAAAAACAAAAAATAAAGGTTAGAGCCAACAGTAAGGTAAAACCAGATATGATATGATCAAAAGAAAAAAGAAAAAAAAATAAGAAAGATATATAGGCCTAAAATCAACAACAATAAACAAATGATTTTCAGTTTATCCATTGTGTTTCATGTGGTCTCAAATATCAACACTGTTTTAATCAACAATAATAAACAAATGATTTTAAATATCATAAGTGGTCTCAAATTGGTCCCTCAATGAAACCTTATTCAGAAATAGACAACAATAAACAATGAAAATTAAACAAATATTCTTAAAAAGTAACCTATAT
>PYAF01000856.1:525566-553608 GCA_007407185.1 Glycine tomentella
TTTTCAGTTTATCCATTGTGTTTCATGTGGTCTCAAATATCAACACTGTTTTAATCAACAATAATAAACAAATGATTTTAAATATCATAAGTGGTCTCAAATTGGTCCCTCAATGAAACCTTATTCAGAAATAGACAACAATAAACAATGAAAATTAAACAAATATTCTTAAAAAGTAACCTATATACAAGGTTTAGTGATCACTTACAAGTCTGCCTGGAAGAGAAACAATGAAGAACTTGCGAATTGGAAGAGAAATAGTAGATAACTCACGAATTGGAAGGAGAACAACGGAGAACTTGCGAAGGGGGAAGAGAAAAGGAACGTGAACGTCGTTGAGAGGAAGAGGAACTCACCCTCCGTGGACTCAGAAGAAGCACTTGTCAACAAGAGGAAGATGAATAATACTCACATGTGAAGAGAAATGAAACGTGAATCCTAAATTCTGAAACTAATTGAGAAGGGATAATTTTGATTTTATAATTAAAATATAAGGACAATTTCGTCTGTTCACATATTTCAATTAACATTAGTTAACGGTGTTAATAGAGGGGGTAAAAGTAATGTGAAAAAATGAAGGAGTATTAGATGAAATATAAGCGAAATACAAAGGGTACGAGTGTAATTTATTCAATAAATAATGTTTAGTTATTTAAATGGTTTTATTTGAATAAAATTACACCTGGACGGTTACTAGTTACATCAAGAATCAATTGCCACCCTTTATAATATATGGTACGTAAATTGAATTATTCTATCCATCGCTACTTTTAATCTGTTCATCTTCTTAAGTTAAACGACTAATAATTTCAAGGTTGTTATGTGTATATATAAAAATATAAACAGCTTTAATCATTATTCAACAATCAACCGTATAGAAGCTTCGCCTGTCACAGAATAGAATCTTCAGTTGTTTTTATTTATTTCGTTAGAATAAAATAAGTAATTAATACGTAAAGTGTAGTCGTGTACAACACATCTTGTGTTTATATTGCCTGCATTCGCCTAACTTTAAGATATATCTGTAAAAAGAAAAAAGATATGGTTGAATTATTACGCCATCAGCTTCATTGCGTTTGTGCTTGGTGCTAATTAAATTCGAGGCTGGAATTTTAATTAATATTTAATTTAATACGCGTTGTCACCGATTGTGTTTGTACCAACAAAAAAAAAAAAAGACTTGGTGATGGGTGACCCCACTATAAAGTAATTAAAGGTGTAGAATTTTTTGTAAGCATGACTATTTTAAATTAATTTTTTTGTAATAAACTTCTAATGTGATAAATTTTTTATGGTCATTTGAAAAAGTGAAGGTATTTTCTGCAAGGGTCGTGGAATGGACACACGTTTGTTATATAACAGAGGTTTCAGAGTAGATAATCATATACTAGTCTCAATACTTACGTTGAGTACTTGAGTATGAGTATGGCCATGCATGTGGTCCTATACTCCCATTAGTTTTGTTACTAAAAAGGTGAAACAAAGGTCTGTATGTGGGGCACTGGTCGTAGAGCATAGAAAACAAAACCAATTAGTTCAATATAAACAAGTGGAAAATAAAATTAAGTGCATATGTACATGAAACCGGAAACGATAGAACTTGCGACTTGGCAGACCCTGTTTTTGAGTTTGACAATGAAATAAATAAATAAATAAAGGCCAGCTTTCAGTTTAGTTAATTTGGTTAATAAATTCACAACATGAATAAAAAAAAATACATTCACAACATGATCACACAAGTAAAATAAATAAAAAATGACATGGTTTGAACAAAATATAAACATTCACATTATTATCTTCTTTTTTTTTTAATGTGAACATTACCTTATTCTCTTAACAATATGAAACCTAACGACCTAATAATAGAGAACCTGGATTGTAAAGTCTGACCACTTGCAGGATCAACGGCTGTCCCTATATACCAACACAAGACTTTTCAGTGTGTTTTGTCCTCACTCACACATTTCCTGCCCATACCTGCACAGCCTCTGGATCCCTCTCGTTCGGGTGTGTATTCGATTCATTCATGTACCCCTCCCGCTGGAAGCCTACCAGGAGTCGTTCCTTGTCTGTGCCTCACTGCACCGGCGATCACTCCCCGCCCTCGTCAGCGCCTGGGAAGTTACATGCCCACCAGCTTCCGCCTGGTTCATCCTCGAACCACACCGTACTGGTAGAGAGACCTTGCTCTGATACCACTTGTAAAGCCCAACCAGTTGCAGGATCAACGACTGTCCCTGTATACCAACATAAGACTTTTCAGTGTGCTTTGTCCTCACTCACACACTTCCTGAGAAACTTCCCAGGAGGTCACCCATCCCAAGATTGCTTCAAGTCAAGCACGCTTAACTGTGGAGTTCTTATGTTATGGGCTACTGAAAAGTAGATGCACCTTATTGGTATAGGTAGTACCTATTAAATCCTTTAAGTTATCCTCAACTGTACAGTCCCATACCTGCACAGCCTCTGGATCCCTCTCGTTCGGGTGTGTATTCGATTCATTCATGTACCCCTCCCGCTGGAAGCCCACTAGGAGCCGCTCCTTATCCGTGCCTCACTGCACCGGCGATCACTCCCCGCCCTCGTTAGTGCTCGGGATGTTACATGAATTATATATATATATATATATATAATATATATATATATAATGTAATATCCTAGAAAAAATAAATAAATAGATATCTATACAAAATAAACAAATAAATATTATTATACCCTTAGTTTATATTTCATTTATAGTATAATAATTGTAATAACTTCAAGTATATATAATTATTATAACATCCTAGAAAAAAAATAGATAAATATATATACAATAAATAAATAAATAATTCAATAAATAATTATAGTGTATATTTAAGGTATAATTGTAATAACCTCCGGCATATATTTATGACATAAATTATAAAAATAAAATAGGTAATATTCTTAAGAATATTTTTACAATAAGAACCAAGTGAAAATCAGCCACGTGAACAATTTCTTTTGGCTACATCCAAATCTTTAGAAATACTTCTCCTGAAGGCCAAGTGGAACTCCAACATCCAACAAGCCTTCCACGTAAATACTTGTAATGATTAGCTTTAATAAAAATCTTCTAAACTTAGTTATTGGATAACCAAAACTAAGGCATAACCAGTTAAATTTTAACTAATTCCTTTAAAATCCAACCAAATAAATAATTATAAATACCCTGCACCTCAGAGAAATCCACCGGGAAAAAAAAAACACGTCCAGCTTTCCCTCTCAACTTTTCTTCCCCTTTTTTCTTCTTCTACGTACGTAAGTCCTTCTCTCTCAAAGTTATCCCTGCTGCTCAGTCCATCAACTTCATCCTAGGTAGGCTAGGCTTCAATCTCTAAATTTGAAATTAATTTCGTTTAATTGCTGTGATTGTTAGTTTCTATCTAGTCTTTAATTTAGTTAATAATCTAAGTTTTACGGTAATATTTTACGAAGGTACAGGAGGTAATTTGACTTATTAAGCAAAGAGTTAATGTCTAGATTATTAAGATTATAGGATAAAGAACACTGCAGGAATTATGCTTTAGTATATACACCTCGACCCATAGAAGTATATAAATCCCGGTAGCCATACAAGCTCGATCTTACCCCAGTTCTATGAGACCGGTTATAAACCTCTCATGGCACCTCGGCACGGAACAAGGAATCACTACCCAATCCCTTAAACCTGTCCAACACTCGTACACTTCGGCCTATGCTATACTCGGCCACCCCTGTAAAACAAACTCGGCCACCTGTGCGAACCCAACCCCGGCACCATGCAATCCGGGCATACCCATAACCACTAAGATCTCGGCACTTCCTCACCTATGTTTCCCCATGTACCTCGGTCCGGACAAGCTCGGAAATTTCACTGCATCATAACAGCTCAGTAAGCTCGGCCATATAGGTTAAAAGTGGTTGTCGTACCAATACCCATACGCCATGCCCACCTCTCGGCACCGCTAACCATTTACCAATTTTCCCTGATATAAACTATTACTGCTACTCTCAAACCAATACGTGCTTGGGTTAGCACCACAACCATAAGCCGTAGGCATCTCATGCCAAGTAATATAGCGCAACCAACCAAGAATAGCTTTACATGCTAGGTCTCCCCACATAACCATATTAAGACAGTTTTATACTTGGCTCGGTTTCTGATAACTCGGCTCCTTGACACGAGAATGATCATGCCATACAACCCGTCCGAGATACACGTAGAGGTCTGCACTAATTCCATCACAGGATACTAGCACCCTGCAACCCCATACCAACCCGGTTATACTCAGCTTTGGCACCTCTCTCTATAATTATATACGTAACTATATATATATATATATAATATATATATATATATAATTAGTCATTCCTCCCTCTATAATTATATATATATATATATATACACGTAACAATATCTATATATATATATATATAATTATTCATGTCCATCTATATAATTATATAGATATATATATATATATATATATATACGTAACTATATATATATATACATATATTTATTAATTCCCATCTCTTTTATATATATCTACGTAAACTATATATATATATATATATACTTATATATATATATAATTACATCATATTTAATCTATTAAGCGGATTATTCTGATTTTAATTGTTACAAGGACAATGTTGGTATGATTCTATGGTAATTATACATGATAACATTATTTCTAATTATTTCACTAACCGGTGTTCACTACAATTATTATACCACTAAGAATCGGCACCTCGTAAATAGTAAATAGATTTATTTGGTGCAATTTTACGTGGACAAGGTATGAAATGTTAATTAAATCTTAACAACCTTGCTTTTTGTAAGGATAGTAATATTTTTCTTATATTATGACTTTGTGTGAATGAGAATGATCCGAGTTTCCAGTTTTGAAAATGGACCTATGATTTTATGAGAATGACCCGAGTTGTGAAGACCGGGCCTATGCTACTATCAAAGATCAGTGCTAATACATGGAAATTCATGCATGATTAGCGTAAGAAGGCCGCAACATTCCTACATAATATACATATGTAGAGGCCATGTGCACCTGTGACCATTGCATTTCATTCCATGCATTCATACATTCATTTTATGCATTCACTCAGATATATTTATTTACTAATCTGTTAAATTATTTTGATGATTTAGTTTGGCTTTATTTTATAACCAGCTAATCTATTTGGTTGTTTAGATTTGCCTACTGAGAAATTTATTTCTCACTAGGTTTTATTTAATGTTTTAGATGACTGCAATCATAATATTTCTTGATGCACTGGATATTGCCTGGTATGTGGATGAAGTCCGCAACTGCTATGTAGTTACCATGCAACCTGTTCTGCGTGCTCATATTTATTTTGGCACCCATTTTCCAGTTTCGGTGTTTAATGAAGGTTTTAACCCCGCAGATCCATTCTCTCAGTTTGCTCCAATGTATCCAAACCCAGTCATAGACCCCATAATAGTACTCAGTGACGGAGACAGTACCGAGGATTATGTTTAAATAATAGGCTATGACCCTTGTGTATAAATAACAATGTTTGAAGTACTATGATATGTAAATTATAGTTGGGATATATATGGCAATGTAAAATAGACAAGGCCTATAATATGGTGTATGTTTATATCTAGTTCCTCTTGTTATTAATTCCTTTTGCTTTCGAAATTTCATTTTTTTATTTATTTTGAAAGACAAAAGAATAAAATAAAAAAAATATAACATAAAATAAATAATTAAGTAACTAAAATATAGGACGTTACATGGATTGAATGTTATGTATTATATGATTTTAGTAGATCGCATGAGAAACTATAGAATAGATAATATGAATAAATTTAAAAATGAATTTGATAATTATTAAAATAAGCTGATTTATTGTTTTGAATAACCAACTGTAGCATCATGGGTACGGGTGACAATTCATGATACGATCCGTCAATCCGACCCGGATTCGACACGATTTTTTCGTGTTCGATTCAACTCATTTAATAAATGGGTCATATTTGGATTGGAAAAATTCAACACGAAAAAAAAAATCGTGTCAAATTACAGGTTAACGGGTTAACCTGTAACTATTATTTTCATTTATTTTTATATGACTTTTATATTTCAATCAGTAACATAATTGTGGATTTGTAATCTTAATGTTGTATGTTGCATTTATTAGATTGATGAAGTTAAATGTAACTTATTTTGATTTGAATTATATTAAACAAATTAAATATGATTTGAATTAATATTATTTTGTTTTTACTCGTGTCGGGTTGAGTCGGGTCGGATAGTGTAAAAACAAGTTGTACTCAAATTCAGCTTGTATCGTCTCAACCCGTATAATCAACAGGTTGTGTTCAAGTTGAATTTTATAACATGAATTGTTAATCGTGTCATATTCGAATTAAGCCTATTCGTATTCATGTCAGATTAGGTCGACCTGAACTCGACTCATGAACATGTATTGTCATCCCTAATCATGGGGGCCGCAGTCACATGACAGTAATGAAATGCTTCTAGAAGAATGGTTGTGACTTGCGAGTGATGTCTATGGAAAGAGGAGACGGTGGTCACATGGCAGTAATAAAATGCTTCTAGAAGAATGGTGCTGACTCATCATAGGACAAATCTCAATAATGCATATCATATCATCTACTTACGGTTCCTTTTCCATGGCCTCAAACTCATATGAACCTTAACATTAACCAACATTGACCTTTAAATATGTAGTACAGTGCATTACTCCATATAAATACCAGATAAAATTCCATATCTTAATGGATTTGCATGAAATTTTCCATTCCCCGGCTCTACCAATCGTCGCATCTCTTTGAACTTTTTCACCTTTCACTGTTCCTCACATGGAACTTGCACTTTAGTGTGGGGTCAAAAATAACGACGTTTGTCTTTGTAATTGTCCTCTACAATTAACCCTTCATGTCAAAAATATGGGTGTTTAACATTATCAGTTTATCATTCAAAAATACATTATCAGTTTGATTCATTTTTTTAATTATTAATTCGCTAATAACATAAATTGTTTATGAGGAATAATAATAAAAATTGTTATTATTTTAGTCGTCTACATAAGTTTAATATCAACTGGAATTCATATTCAAGCACAGTGCAATTATTTTAGTCTTTATACTGTTTTACACACACACACAGATATATATAATATTTTTGCTACATAATTAAAAGTGAAATAAAATACAGTATCATTTTTTTAAGATGATGATTAAGTTAAAAAGAACCATGACAATTTCGTATATTTTTTTATGCAGACTATCTTTACACTTTCTTTTTATGGAAGAGAGAGAGAGAAAAAAAAACTTGTTCAGATTATTTTTTTCATTTTTCAAACATCATAAGATAGGAGTAAGATTAATTAAATTAACAATATAGAAAACCATATACGTAATTAATTATAGTTAAGAAAATAATATGAAGATGTAATTAAGATCTAAATATAATAGATCATGCCCTGCCTTATTCTGTATTAACTTTAAACATATTAAATATAGAAACTTATACTACCTGTTCTGGTAATTAAATAAAAAAAATCATTTAGAAATCAAGTCCAATAGTAATTTATAAACACTTCTTCCTACCGAAATATGGTAGTGAAAATAAAAACAAAGAAGAAAAAATAAGTGAAAAATAAAATGAAAAGTAAAAGTGTTTGATTGAAAAAGAGTAAATAAGAGATTCTTAGAGAGACAGATTTGTATAAGTATAAATATGTAAGAAATAATATAATAGGTTCTATCAATCTTAATTTTTTATATTTCTCTTCTACATCAGTTGTATCAAACTCATTCTATTTATTACATCTGCTAGTTTAATATTGTTTCTATCTTGCGTGACAAACTGAACCTTAGAAACAAAAAAATGCCTTAAATATAGTGAACCTAATGATACAATAGACTTAAGGTTGATACTCAGTACACAGTCTGAAAACTAATGCTATACTAAAGCAAATAAAATATTTATTAGTTAAGTTTAAAATTTAAGTTATATAATGTGTAAAGAGCTTTAAATTATGAATCAATTTAAAAAAATATTCTGAATATGTGTTTTAAGATAATTGATGTCGACGACGATGTATTTCAACTCTTTGTATTTTCAAATTAAATTAAGCATTGAAAAGATGATTTTCCACTTTAAATTCTAATAAATATATTGTCTTTCAAACAAAAAAAAAATCTAATAAATATCTTTTTTATATGTTAATTAATCCTAATTTTATCAATATTGAAAATAATTATTGACCATATTATACTTATCTTCCGATCAAATTTCAAACTATTCAATGTATATTCGCCTTTATAGCTCTTAGTGAAAAAGGAGCTCTGCCATCTCTATCGGCTAGTTAGCTAACCCTTTCTCCTAATGAGACAAAAAAATCAATTTTGGATTATTATTATTTTTTATTAAACCAGTTAAATTTAACTTTCAATTGAATGACACATAGAGTCGAATCAAAATCTTAATTGGATAAGTTTGATCAAGACCTTGCATTGGTGAGTAAGTTTCAGAGAATTCAATTTATTAAAATCAAATCTAACAAAAATATGAATTTTATAATTTTGAACAAGTATTTAAACTTGTACACGTTTTTTCCACCGAGATATAACGCGATTCACATGCTATATTTTGGTGCTTTACTTTTAAATTTACGACAAATGTTGATTTCCCAAATTAATGGGATTGAGAAAACCGTGGATAAACCATTCTCCTTTGAAATGCCACGTGAACGCTGCTCATTAGATGTTAAATGTGGACAAACAACTAATCACTAGAATGATTTAACTTAAATACGAAGAGTTCATTCTAGCTAAAGGTCAACACTCACTCCATTTGTCGGTGAAAATATAAAGCTTTGATCTTGAAAGGGGAAAAATGAAAAAGCTACACAACTAGGTAGGGTCCAACGTATAAAGATATATATGAATTGTGACAGCCAAATTGCAAGTGTCCTTCGTCTGTTTCTAAAATGAAGTGGGAAAGGAAAAAAGAAAAGAAAACTTTATCCAACATTTGAAACTACTGAGGAATCCCATCCTATTGAAGGAAATCAATAAATAAGAGGGGAAGATCCTTTGTACGAAAAGTATTTAGAGAAAATTGTATAAAATAGTATGATTAGTTAAATACATATAAAATGCCATAGGAATATATATGTTTGTGATAGTTTATTATTTATTATTTTATATACAAAAATATAGTTTTAGATCAATGTAGTTTTAAGCTTTTTAGTTAATTTTAATTCTTGCAATTTAATAATCAAATAATTGATAAATAGAAAATTTATAAAATTATTGTAAAAAAAAATTTATAAACTCAAATTCTATTGCATATATATACTATATAATGTTTAAAAAACATCTATCAAAATTTTATATTTTAATCAAATAAACTTATACGTTAATCAAATAAAATTATAGAATAATTACTTATGATTTCATGTTGAAATGTACCTTAGTCGGCAGGCCGAAATCTTTTAATCATAAATTGGTTAAATTAACATTTAATAAACCGAATAAAAATGAGATGCTTGTATTGTTATTAAACTGGACGAGTTAAACAAAATTTAAATAATTTGAGATTTAATATTTTAATTTTCAATTGATTCATGAAACATGTTAAATTTTGATATTATTTTTTAGAAAAAGAAAAATCGGAGTGAAAAATTATAATACAAAAAATATGAAACTAAATATTTGATATTTTTATCGTAAATATTAGCACCCATAAAAAAAAGGCATGATACTAGTGATAAGTATGCTAGAAAAGAGGAAGTAAGCAAAATGTTTGTAGAAGAGATGAAAAACGGGTAATTATGAGTTAGCAAGAGTGACGAAGGAGAGGATTTTGCTTTGCAGTTTGGACTTTTGGGGCGGAAAACTTCATTCCCTTCTCTTCGCTCTTATCTGAGAAGTGGGCCATACATAGTCTTGTTGTTTTCAAGATGCCAATCCTATCCAATATCCATGATGTTGCCAAACTCTGCTTTTACGTTTTTTCAAAATTTAATTTCTTCACGCTTCATATCTCAAAAATCAAATTCTATCCTCTCTCAAACTTAATTCAAATGAATATATATATATATATATATTAATCATTCAAGCATGATATTAGATTAGTCATTTCATTCAGAAAAATAAAAAAGAATATTAGTCATTTAATTTTTTACCAATTAATTTATGATGATTTAAAATATTTTAAACATTTATTTCTAGAATAGACCAAAATAATGACATAAAAGTTTAATAATTATTTTATATTTTAAATCATATGTTTTAGTAATTACAATCATATAGTTAAAAGTTTAATATGATAATATTATATTATTTTAATAATTAAATTAAGATATTTCTTATATTACTTATAAAAATAATATATTGATAGATCTTTGTTTGAGTTTGATTACTATATAATAATTTTAAAAATCATAATCTGATAATTTAATCCTCACATCTAACCCCATTTTTTTTTAATCCTTACATGTAAAAAACTGTTTGTAAATGGGTCATTATTGTCGTTTGCTCAAGTTATAATAATGTTGGATTTTTCTAAACTAGGCTAAACTAAAAATCTAAATTTTACGCTCTACATTTTTTATTTTAGTTGACACAGAGACAAAAAAAATCTACATTCTAAATTTTACATAAAGATTACTATAAAAAAAAATAAATAGCAGTACAATTCCAATAAATACCAAGGATTATTTCGTAGACATTTTTTTAACATAAATAGCAAAATATAGAGATTGTTATGCATGGATTAAAATATTTATTAAAAAGAATTGATTAAGTAATTAAACTAATTGAAATTAAAAATTAAATTAATTATCATTTAATAATCCATATTTTAACTGGAAAATTAATTAAATTAAATGAATCTAAATCAAATACTACTATTTTGGTAAATGTTACTTTGTACATAAATCCATGTATCGAGTGATTGTGTACGTATTTAACATAGCTGTTGCGTTCAATGGTAATAATCCCTACTTTTTCTATTTGCCAGTTGCCGGTTTCCTGAAAACCTTCTAGAACACCTATGGTTTTATCTTTTATATTATTTATTTTGTTCACAAATCACGATAATGACAATATTGGACATTAGTAATACTGTAGTTTTAAATAGTACAGTGTACTAGTCCTGTTCAGAAGCTTGAAACGGCTGTTTAACTTGCTTGAGTTACGGATTCAGTTGATTGTGCATCAGAACCGTGCGATCCACACAATTTTTTTACGGAAATAGAAAGGCCCATAAATCACAATTATCATTGTAATGAAAATATGGATAATTATATTTGGACATCCATAAATTTTAAATATCTTATTAGAATTTTTAAATTTTTTTTATATCTTTCTTCTTATTAAATCAATTATATTTTTTATTTTTGTATCTCTTTCAAGATGTAAGACCAACTTTATTGTTGGTATCTTGATAGTATTCGAGGCAAATGAATCAATTCTATAAATAGAATTATTGAGTGGGAGAGCAAACATGTGAAATCCAATTAAGAAATGAAATGATTACAATTTTTGTCGAAAATAAATAAATATTTTATTTGTGTGGGACTCCTTTTTGAATTTATTTGTGGCGATCGGAAAGAAATAATAAAAAGCAACAGGTGATTGGTTATAGTTGCAGCCATGCTAGATTGATTTCAGTGGTCACCACACCGCTGGTTGTAGTAACTTTTCTGTTTGCCAGTTGCCGGTTTCCCGAAAACCTTCTAGAAGACCCACAGTTTATTTATTTATACTTTGTTCACAAATCTCAACATCACTCAAAACTTATCTGGAACGCCATGTGCGTCCCTATAAAACCCTCTCTCATACTCATCTCTACATATTCCAATAACTCAACACTCTCTTTAACACTTCAAGATTCTCTCCTTTTCTCCCAAAACTAACAAACCCCTCTTCTTCTTCTCTCTTTCTGTCTCTGTAATCTCAACCGTGCATGGCTCGTCTCCACTGATTCATTCTTCGTTTTCTGTTACGATGGAGTTGATTTCAGGTCTACCAGAGGACGTAGCCCGAGACTGTTTAATTAGGATTCCCTACGAGCAATTCCCGGCGGTTGCTTCCGTCTGCAAAGGCTGGAACACGGAGATTCACTCCCCGGACTTTCACCGTCGTAGAAGAACCACGAAACAAGCCCAGGAAATCCTCGTCACGGTTCAATCCAATATAGACTACGAAAAAACTCGAACCGGTTTGCTCGCGAAGTCCACCACGAACCCGGTTTACCGGCTCAGCGTATTCGAACCGAAAACGGGTTTATGGAGCGAGTTACCCTTGGGACCCGAACTCGCATTCGGGTTACCCATGTTCTGTCAGATAGCGTGTGTCGGGTTCGACCTTGTCGTAATGGGCGGGTGGGACCCAGATTCGTGGAAAGCGTCGAATTCGATTTTTATCTACAACTTCCTGTCGGCCAAGTGGCGGCGTGGGGCCGACATGCCGGGTGGGCCCCGCACGTTTTTCGCATGCGCGTTGGATCAGAAAAATCAAACGGTGTACGTCGCGGGCGGACACGACGAGGAGAAGAACGCGCTGAGGTCAGCGCTTGCGTATGACGTGGCCAGAGACGTGTGGGTCCCTCTGCCCGACATGTCACGTGAGCGCGACGAGTGCAAGGCCGTGTTCCGCCGCGGCGCGCTTTGCGTCGTCGGAGGGTACTGCACAGAGATGCAGGGCAGGTTCGAGCGGAGCGCGGAGGTTTTCGACGTTGCCACGTGGAAGTGGGGCCCGGTGGAGGAGGAGTTCATGGATACCGCCGCGTGTCCGCGCACGTGCGTCGACGGCGGGGATGGTGCGATGTACATGTGCCGAGGGGGTGACGTGGTTGCGTTACAAGGGGACACGTGGCGGAATGTGGCGAAGGTTCCGGTTGAGATACGGAACGTTGCGTGCGTGGGAGTGTGGGAAGGGGCAATGCTGGTCATTGGATCGAGTGGGTTTGGGGAAGCACATATGGGCTTTGTGTTGGATCTGAAAAGTTGGGCTTGGACCAAACTTGTGAGCCCAGAGGAGTACACTGGTCACGTTCAATCTTGTTGCCTTCTGGAAATTTAGTACTACTTCAGTTTTTTTTTTTTTTTTTTGGAAATTAAAATGCTGAATATTATTGATGCATATAGTACTTCAGTTTTGTTTCGGGGAGTTTGTGTAAAGACATGATTATTTAAAGCAACATTTTTGTTTTCTTTGGTTGCTTTATTTACTGACTCAAAATCTTGATCATTTTAGTCGATATAGTAGCTTTTAAGGAGTTGTAGTATATATGGAGTGCACAATTGCGATACAGAGGTGCACAATTACCCTTTTGTTTAGAGTTAGAACGAACCAAAGTGGAAACACGGGATAGGAAATTGCATATCCTAGTAGATAGCACTAGATGTGCAGTACAACAAGGAAAAGTGTAACAAATGAAGATGTTGCGCTTACACTTCATTGACGTTTTGCTTAAAGAGAAAAATTAATTCGTCTTATTCTTGGTTGCCAAACTATTCGGTCCTTCTCAATCAAGGTATTAAAAAACATCTATTCCTCCCACGAACTTTTTCATTGTGATGCTTACTCAAACGAATTGGCAAGATACTTTTGTTGGTTTCTCTTGCACGTATCAGAACGGTTAAATTCCTTGTCAATCATATATTTTCAAGTATTTGATTTTTTTGCAAAAGAAATTATACTAATTGAAAGACACACTTATTTAAAAGTCTCTAACTGTATGAATAAAATTAGAGAAAATATGTTTTTCTCATGAAATTAATCATTCAAAACGGAAGATTAATGAAGAGGGTTTTATCTCTTGTAATAAAGTTATTTTTTTCTTTCCAAATGCATGGTCAAGAAATTGAATTACACTCAGCATGTATAGCTATTTAGTATTTACTAATTGTATTGAACTTTGTTGGTAAATAAGACTAACATTTGCAGCGTGTAAATGCGGCATAATTACAAAATAAAATCAGATAATTACTCCATAAGACTAGGAGAACATTGGACTCGGTCTAAAACGGATACAACAAATAGATAAACATTTAACAATTAAGCAATTTAATTCAGGTGAAGTCTGGGGTGGACCATCTGAACATATGATCCACCCGTGCAACACCAAAATATAACTGATTATTGGAGGTAAATACGACACAGTGCCGGTTTTTACAGTACAAAACAATTTTTTAAAAACAAAATTGCAAAATGGTCCTTGCAGCTATAGATTAGGCACCGACCAACATCGCATGTGTTATGAAGAATAAGCTGGGAAATAACTGATGTCTCTCTGTAGTATTAGGATTTCACTTTACCCAACGAGGCTGACATTGACACCCACCCCACGTCGACTAAAAACTTGATTACAAAACGATCCAACTCTTATATTTATATAAGGACCAAACTGCAAAATTGCCTAACTATTTATCTATAAGTATCCAGTATTTAATCTCATCCGTCTAAATTTTTTAATATTATATCATACGGTTAGCCTTCATGGTCCACCGTAGAATCTACCTTTAATTCAACACCCTCCTTTAATGTTTACAACTTAAGCTGACAAAATTCAATTTTAAAGCATAGATATGCGGGAGTGCACAATGATCGGTGTGGGATACACACGGGACTGGATGTGAAGTACACAAATTTATGGTTTGCCTAGAATGAACCGATGGAAAATCAATTAATCTTATTTTTCTTTCTCAAGTTTTGGGGTCTCTCTCAATTCTCAACAAACTTCTAATTGATCTGTCTACTCGAAAGTATTAGCAAGATCTTTTTATGGATCCGAAGAATTTAGTTATGTTTGGATGCTAGACTCCTTTAAAAAAATACGTTTAGAGTAAAAGATATAAAAAATTATCCTTTTCCAAAAGTATGCTCACAACAAAGATGCTAACTTCGCCATAAGGAAACTGAACCAACACTTGACATGTTCACAATTAGTTGTGATGAGAGATGTGCAAAGAATATTTGCAATTAACTTATATTAGCTAGCTAGTGCGGTTGAAACGTCTATGGAATAGGACACACTTTTAAAATAGTTGGTTTGGCCGTTCGCGTTTGATTTTCAATCCAGTTCACCTCTTGTTTGAGTCTGTCAGAAATGCACAAAATTTACTATTTGGCCGGTATCACCCTATTCATTAGAAGACTGATTTTAACTTCTTTAAACACAGACATCGATCAAGTCACCTTTGCCTGTATTTTCTTCATCTAAGGCAATTTTTTATATCATATGAACTATACATATTACTATAAATAAATTAGTTTGTTAAATGATGTTTTATCTGATTTAATAAATTCATTATTACTAAGTACTGTTTTCAACTTGAAACTCTAAAATTCCGCCCTGCCTTGAGATTGGATGTATTTTCATTAAACTATTTTTCAAGAAAAATGTTTTCAACAGATTAGGATGGGAGAAGATATGTATGATCCGTAATTAATATAGTTCCAAGTAATTTTTACATGACACTTAACCGAGTTTTATTAACTTTCTTGTGAATTGAAAATTTTAACTTTGTATCATGAAAATTAACCGAACTCATAAAAATAAATGATAGTTCCAAACCATGTAATAATTTCCCCAAGGCAGGCCAAGATGATTGACCCCTTGAGTTTTTTCCCCTCTATTTTATGCATAATGCGATTGTCAACAACACTGAGACTTGGCCTTAATCACGGTAAGGCCACAAGAACCCATTGCAGGAAACAAATGACTCCTTTTAACTTTCATTGTAACCACTATAAATTTATTGATTTGCACTCAAACACAGATGAATATTGCTTTTCAGGAATATCTATTTTTATTTATTTATTTTGTCCAAATGAAAAGAAAACAAAAGAGCTGGTAATCTTTCTCATAAATTGGACTCAGTTACAAAGAAACTAACAGTCACGGGTTTGTGCAATCCAATAAAAGAATGGGAGCATTGCATTGCATTGCAAGTACCAAGCAGTTCTTTCACTTATTTGCTTCTCATGCATCTAGCAATAACCTCTACAAAATTCTTATACATGTGTTGCTTCAAATACATCTTCTGCACCTTCTTTCTTCCTTCCACCCCCATTTGCTTCCTTGCCAGCTGGTTTTTGAGTAAAAACCGGAGATTCTGTGCAAGAACATCATTCCCCGAATGTCCAACAGGATGAAGAAGACCTGTAACATTGTTCTCAACAATCTCCTGTGTTCCTCCAGCATCCGTTCCAAGAACCTACTCCACCAAAATGAACATATGAGGACATAAAAATTATCAACTACTTTCACTGAATAAGTTAACAGAAAGAAGCACACAAAATATTATTAATCCCAATTTCCCAACACTAGATCCATCCCCAATTGCAGCTTTTTTATAATTAGAGCCAACAAAAGTTATTAGAAGGCATTGTCTTTTACTTTAAGGCTACAATTACATGCATATGCTTCAGTAACAATTATCTCAATGAGTTTAAGGAGAAAATAGAAGTCATACCGGAAGACCAAATGCCATCGCTTCTATAGTCACACGTCCAAATGTTTCTCCCAGCCCCTGTTCACCATTTTGCTAATTAGCAACAGCTTTGCACAATAGAGAATATTTCTTTCTACAATTAGTTTGATGACTCTAAATGTAGTAATATCTGGAATGTGTAGTTTCAGCTATCATGTCAAGTTGTAAAGTGAAATGCTTTTTCTTACTATGTTTCAATGAAAAACAGGGCCAAAAACAGGATATTTGTTATTTGCAACAATTTCATTGATTGCACATAAAATCTTATCTTTGATTGATAGAGAAAACTAAACACTACTGGCTAGATCAAAATTCAAACATCTTAATATAAAGAGTCACAAGACAGGTAAAGATACTCCAGAAACGGGATAAGGCAACAACTTCAAGTCTTCAAATTAATATGATGAGAATCCAAATCGGGAAAAAGAAATACATTATTTCATCTACCTAGACAAATAACTTACAATGACATCATGATAATATTTCCAACATACTGAAGCATTTTTTTCATTTACAATTAGCTTTGTTTGGAGCTATATAGATATCAGATATAAACTGGATTCATAAACACAAACACATTCAAACAATGAAGGAAAAAAATGTTATATTTTTATATGAGCATACTTACACCTATATATGTATGTAAAAACATTTTACGTACTACTTTACAAATAATTTAACCTTTAATCAAGACTTACCTGAGAGTTTATAACATAAACATCTGCAGCAGAGTAAAGTGAGGCAACTCGTGTTGTGGCTGGAGTCCAAAAAATTGATGTCGAGGCATTTGGATGTTGTTCTAAGAAACTTAGAAGGCTTTTAACATAATCCGCCTTGTTACTCTTTGATCTAACAGAACCAATGAGAAGTTTGAGAGATTGTTGAATTGTTCCTTTGTCATTAGGCAACACTTGTTTCCTTCTGTGAATGTCAAAGTTTTTATAATCAATGCAATATATAAAAATTGGATACTACACAACCACAAGTTATAAAACTTTATTTTTAGATTCATGTAACCTGCTTAAAGAATTGCTTGAGATACTATTTGAAGCTACTTTCCCATTCTTCATCAACGGCAACAATTTTCTAATACGATGCTTTCTAGTCCGGGAAGATAGTCCTTCCTTTATATTTGACACTTTTTTCATTTTCTCATCATCTTGCAACTGTCCTTGTTCAAGTACTGAGCTTACTGATTCAAGAAGCAATAGCTGGCCCTTCCCAGGGTTGATGCTGCTCAGAGATATCACAAGCATGTCATTATCAGTTAGGCCCATTTCTTTTCGGACTGATTCCCTCAATAACTGCTTTTTCTCAACCATTTTCTCAGTACTAAAGGATGGAGTGTTAAGTGTTGAAGGAATACCAGCTACAAATGCCAGTTCATCATTTACAGACAATGCAACAATTTCAGGGTGGGATCTCAGTTTTATGCTTTCCTCTTCACACCATTTTTGCCACTGTTTAGATTGTGATTCAGAAAGAAAAACCAACATCTTTACTCTGTGCAATATATCCTTTGAACGATCAAAGTACTCTCGTCGATTTTCCATAATCCACCAGGCAACTTGGCTCGCACCAGCTGGGAAATGATCAATATATTGTTCTGGAAACATATTAAAAGATAATGATTTTCTATTAAGACATGTAGAGAAGTGGAATTACAAACTCTCACTGACAAATTATAAACTGCGACAATATATACCACTGTTTAACACTTGATAATAGTAGAAGATTCCAGTCGACCAATAAAGCAATATGCATACCTCCATGTATAATCACACTCATTTGTTTTCTCAATTTCCATGGTTCAAACTTCAAATGATTAAAAGGTTAGAAGTTTATGTATATGTAGGAAGTGAGGCATGGTGAGGATCCTCTACCAATGCCATTTAATGAGACAGAGTACTAATATTGTATCATTGCATGACAAGTTTAGGAAGTCCTATACCAATAAATCTAGAATTAGTATGAGATGTAGAATTAAGCCTTTGACATTGTTGCAACATTAATCTTCAAAGCACATTCATTTATATTAATCTTTCCTTTGAAATATTTATAATTTTCAAAGAGCAATGGTAAGTTGGTAACGATCATATCCTTTTGATTGAGAGCTAGAAATTAATTTCAATGCTGCATAGCTAATTCATATAATAGAAGGATAAAAAACATTACTATTACAGCAGTCTAACAGTCTAAACTAAAACAGTTAGTCGGGGGGAGAGATGGGATGGGCCATTGGTGAAGCGCATTTCCTCGTTCACTACAATATACATAAGAAGGAAATATAACCAATGTGCTTACCAATCCATGATGCACAGAAAGCTGAACCAGCAATTACAAGATCAGCCTTCATTGCAGTTTTGAAGCTGAGATCTCTTTTGTCCTCAAGCACCTTGATCCGTCTCCTAGCAAGCTCTGACATTAAACCACCTTTCCTGCTCAGCACAACAGCTGAAACAGTAGCCCCACAGCTCAAAAGTTCAGTTGCCAGCTCCATCATTGAAAGTGGAGCTCCAGTCATGGAAAGCTCGTGGAATATCAAGATAAATCTTCTGGACCAAACCAGACGTGCAAAGTCCTCCTTCCTGTTACATGTGCCAGAACGTTTCTCAGGACTCCATTCCAGAATCCTATCCTCCATTGGGCCAAACGGACCAACAAGCAATCCATACGTACTATTGGTCGTAGGAATTTCTGGCTCCTGCTCCTCTACATCAGTGTTCTTAATTTCTGTAGTTGGTTTCAGCTTACCACGTGATTTACCTTTCGAAGAATGTCTGCTCTTGCTCCTCTTCTTTGAGCTTGTTTTACGATGAGATGGAACATCATTGTCTTTCTTTGCCAAAGCTACACTTATAGTTTTACTGATCCCTGCTATATCTTCACCAGTCTCATCATTAGCAGATAATGATTTATTGCTAGCGAGCAAATCACGTCGCTGAATCTGTTCAGCATCTGAGTTGGTATTTCTTGGCCCAGTTCCAAAGCCAGAAAATTCTTCCTTCTTATCACTATGAGCCCACCTGGACTGAACAAAAAATCCAAGATAAGCCCAGAGGGTGATTAGAAGCAACCACAAAAGTAAATGATTGCTCCGAAACCACAGTGCACCGCCTACGCTGATCCTTCCTTCTTTTCTTGGCGTTCGCCCAGAATTAAGCCGCCGGAATGAAGGGGAATTTCGGGGAGTTGATCTTCCAGACAATGTTGATTTAAAACTGCCACCTAATCTCAAAGAAGACTGTTTAGCCAAATTAGGCTGATATTCCCCTCTATTGATGCTTTCCTCCATTAGTTTCCAGAAATATCACATCACTAAAGAACACTCTTTTAGGGACAATTCTCACTCGAAATTCAACCAAAAGCCTCCAGGAATGCTTGTAGCTCGAACAGTAGTTTTCTGAATTAACAACACGGAAGAAGTAAGCTAGAAAGATGACAAAGATTTAATTTCTCCATCATAATTCATTCAAACAAAAAACAAGAAAAAGCAGTTTTGCTCCTTAACATTCGACAATTCGTTTAATTGTTACTCCTTAACTATTGCTCCTTCTACCAAAGAGAAGTCTATCAAGAAACCTTGGAAGGAAAAGATCGCAAATTTAAGTGTTGCGAAACAGAATTGGGTTACCAAAAAAGGAAAGTCGTGTTTTAGCAGCAACAAATGAAGAAAGTGAAGTTACTCACTTAACCAAGAAAAGAAACCCATTAGAAAAAGAGAAGAGAAGGGCATTACATGGATCGTTGAAGATCTGTGCAATGATTGAAGAGCGATTCTTTGTTGAAGTTGGTCCTTCAATTCATCACTGAGCTATGCTTCCTTTAACACATTGAGGCCGTTTTATTGTACACGTTAAGGTCAAAACACGCTGTGAGAGAGAGAGAGAGAGAGAGAGAGCTGAGTTATTACTTATTAGTAAGAGAAACAGAGAAAGAAACAATTACTACAACTACAAGGGTCTCAGTCTCACTCTGAGTCTGATTCTCAGACAAATTCATACTACCACGTGCGTCCTGCACGTGCCATCTATCTCCCCTCGCTCATTGCACCTGCACTGCACTGTCGGTGACTATCATCCAAACATTCTCACTGTTCGATCAATCCAACGGCCTCTTTGACCTTGTCCCACCACTTTGACTTTCATGCTTTCGTGTTCTATTATTCAATTAGCGAGGAACTGATATTTTTAGAGGGATATTAGAGTTTTTAATTGTTTAATGATGAGTATATTGTTAAATTATTAAATAATATTGATCATGAATATTACTATGGGTAATTTTATTAGATTTTTTATGGAAATAATTCGTGATAGGTTGAATTGCTCATTTAATGATTATTAAGAAGTTTAGTCTCATTTGGTATGTAATAAACATTATAACAAATGTATGTATACTTAGATTGAAAGTATTATTTTTTTCTCACATTTCTACGATTCTTTATTCAAGCTAGTTTGTTGTGGATGGCAAAAAGAAGTGTACAATGATCTTTTCTATTTTTGTTCAGTCTTTAGATCTTTTATGCGCCCAAAAGGAAAAAATAAAAACGTACATCTATCAAACATGGTGATAAGATGGATTTCATCTTAAAATGACAATTTTAAAATTGTAATTAAAATTTACGCTTTTTCTATTCTTTGTAAAATTTAATTAAGATTCCCATAGAAATAAATTACAATTAATATTTAACACTACTGTTGGATAACCAGATTCATTCAAATTATGCACTTGAAAAAAATTAACACAAATCCAATTTAAGTTCTATTTTTCTTAATCCACAATTTTAGTACATCCAAATTAAAATAAGAACATTTAATTTTCTAATTTAAAGAATTTTAAATTTTGAATCAATTCTCAATTTTATCAAAGTTTATTTATTTATATTTTAGTTCAATAAAACCTCATTTAAAGTACCATTAAAAATAATTTAATTAATTAAATATAAAAATGATATAATATAATATATACACGATTGTGAATTTTTAAAATAAAAATATTTAATTTTTTATATTTAATTAAACATCGGACGAGGTTTTAACTGGCAGGCACTAGTATATAGAAGAAGAAAAATCAACTAAAATTGACTATAGAATTTTAGTATTTATACAGAATATCATACATTACCAACCATTATAAAAAAAAAAGTCACAATTTCGTAACTAATATATATCGATTGAAATTCACGAAGCAAATTTTTCGAGATTTTAATGTAATCCAATAAATACTTATATGAAGAAAATTGTTGACGACGTCATACGAAGCGAACTTCCTAATTTATTGCCTTTCATCATCATACACTACAATTTTTAAAATAATTTGTATCACCATTTAATAGTACATGACATACAATCATTCTGATGTAATAATATATCTAAATACGTGCCACATCCTACATAAATTATATATTTCATTAATTTCGATTTAATCAACCAAGATATAGAGTATAACAAAATAAAAACCATTTTCATCGAATACCAAAACTGTCTTAGGTAACAGTACTATATTAACTTCCCTTCAGATGACACGAAGTCAGAGTCTCAAATCTCAATAGAAGAAACAATGAATTCAAAAGCAAAAACCACTCACTCAGTCAAAAACACTAACTTGAATTTGGAAAAATAAGGATTACACTATTTGACGTCTCGTAACAAATTGACCACAAGTACATACCAGACGAACAAGAAAACCATTTACACGAGAAATCTTCAACTCCACGAGCAATCAGTTGCTGCAACACCATCGTCGTTCTTTTTTCCCACATTCATAGTTGTAGAAAAACCTGCCTAAGTTTCTCACGAGCTTCACGAAAGCAAAACGCAAGAAAAATCTGGCAAAGAAGCCAACTGTCATAATTCCTCAGCAACAATTACAAGGACATCAAATACAAATTTGTTTATTACTTACCGCACAATTACACAAGCAACTACCACCTGTCAAGCTGCAATTAACTTCTTTAAATGGAGAACAGCATGAACAGGCGTTATATAACACTGCAAGGGAAAAAATTGAATTACGGAGAGCTAGAAGAGGTGTATCAGTGTACAAAGCCCAAGGGGAAACCCCCAACCAATCTCAAAACATGAGGGAACCGGGAAAAATAACTTCAAAAAATACTCCCAGCGAAAATACAAGTTCTGTAATCACCTAAAAATTCTTGAAACATATCGCTGCCCAAGTACTCCTGAACAAAAGCTGGAAGACAAAGGGCCAGGAGGAAGAAGGCCTGCAATACAAAAATTATGAAAACTAAGAAAATTGTAACACTAATAAGAAAAATGATGCATTATTTAATAGAGGAAAATAACAAACCTTATCTTTTTTATTCAAACAAGTTTCATTCTATAATAATTCATTGCCCAAAATTCATCTCCGAGTATCTGCATGGAACATAACCAACATCCATCAAGTTTATGTTGATCTAATTAAAAAATAGCCAGCAGTATTACCCCCAGAATCCAAAGAAAAATACCCCCTCCTTCCCACTCCACCCCCAAAAAAAATAGGTAAAACCATGCTCAAGCATTCCCATCACAGCAAAATTCATTTACGATGACCAAATGAAAATGTTTCCGCAAATCAACTTGCCTGCGAGGCTTATTTTGCCGCTGTCCAAACTCATCATTTACAGGCTCTGCAGACAGATCAATTCCAAAAAATAAAATTAATTTCCAATGGATGTGTAAACAACATCAATGGAAAAAGAATATCAATGTCTTACCTGATTTCTGTGGTGACTTCCATTCATTATTAGCTTTATTCACATTATTTTCCTTGCTGCAAAGATTCAATCATGAAAACAGAAATCACAAAACCAGCAAAAAGGTACATCAACATCAAACCTAGCATGGAGGAAATAAAAGCATGACAAAAACCCATTTCATTATGAATCCCCCTCTCCCAACCCCACAAGTTCACACAAAATTGAAATAAAGTATAAAGATCACCATTCAAGCCAAGCCATGCAATTTTAAGAAGTAAAATATAGTAAACTATAAGAGTTCATAATAAAGCTATAAAAGTACCAACCTTGAAGTAGCTGTTGCAGATGTTTGTCCTGATTGCCGGGCATGATAAGCACCATCAACAGTGAGATAGGGTGGACAGTATGTAGCCCCTAGAGCACCCGCTGGCCCAGTCAAAACTGGTAGCCTAAACCAAAAAAGGAACTACTTAAACAGTGTTCCAAAAAGGAGCTAAAAAGGAACACAAGTTTTTTTTACTTTCACAAAAAAGTATATGAAGACACTTCTAAGGATATTTCAACCATTAGAGTAGTTAAATATCATATTGATTGTAAAATTCTTAGAAAATTGCAAGTGCGCACCAAAGACAAATGAACACAGGGAGATTTTAACCATGTCAACATCTGGAAAAATTCGGCCATTAATATCCTTACCAGGTCATTTCAGAGTTTCCCAAACCAAGTTGAGGCTGACCAACATATCCAGGAAATGCCATGCCAACAGCAGGAACTCCTATGCCACCGGGGTGCTGCCCTCCAAATTGCATAACTGTGTCCCACCAGTGTGCCAAATGAAAATCAGCAAAATTGATTAAAGAACAAAAAATAAAAATCTCATATGTTCTGAAAGGATCACAGGTACAAACACAACCAAACCAAGGGGATGTTGATAAATCAGGACACCCTCACCACAAAAAACTCATCTGTAACACAGTAAATAATATAACAACTTGACTTTTCACAGACTAGTAATGCTGCTATTCTACCTTCATGTGCATGAGAACGTGGTATTTCAACAACAGAAATGCAAAATTACAATAAATATATTGGATCCAAATTTTCCACTAATGTTGATACTTATCAAGAAAACAGCTTATTAAAAACTGACCTGGCAAGAAGGTTGGGAAGTTATGATCTCCATGACTACCACTGATATTTCCAGCAGTCCCCATAGCTCCACCATAAACAAAAGAGCCCCTTCCACTACCCTGGGGAGCTCCCCTTCCCTTCCCAACCAATGCACCCTTCAATTTATCGGAATCTGAAGCTGCATCAATTTCTCCAGAATCCAATGAACTAATTGCACTGGATGTTTTGGGGGGAGATGAAGCTTGAGACCCACTACCAGGTCGATTACCAACCTGTGGAGCAGGGGCTTGCAAAGAAGGTGAAGTTTGCCCTGGAGCAGTTCTTTGAATAGGCTGGAGTTGTGTTGGATCAATTTTACTTGGTTGATTATGAGAGGTAACAGGCTGATAATTCATCTGCACTGGTACTGCTCCACCCCTCCCGTGACCTCTTGGATGAGCAGACTGAGAAGCATTAACCCCAGAAGATCCAGGTGGTGGAATATGCATATTGTTAAAAGCCTTTCCAACAGATGGAGTGCCAGGCCCATCAATATATAGCTTCTCCATGCTGACATGATCAACAACATTCTTTCCTCGAAGAAGTGCATTGTTCTGTTGAACCAAAAATCCCTCATCCACAACACCAGGGCGAACAGTCCTGCCTGTACCACCCGTTTGGACATCCCCTTTTGGTGCCACACTTATATCTTTGTTGGAAGAACTCGAAGGGTAAAAGGGGGGAGATGCATAATTCAAATTTGATGCAAACACTTGTTTCTTAGCAGGCACAGGGTCCGACTCCGAATTAGAGACAGGAGCAAAAGTTTTTCCCGAACTAGCATGTGATGTTTTCTCTGGCTGCTTCCCAGATCTTAGAAAATAACAAAACAAAATTATGATCAGAAAGCCTAAACATGTATAGGTGGGCACGATATCCTACAAAATACAAAGTACTCACTGTTTATTTTGCACCTGCGATGCTGAATCATTGTTCTTATTAGTAGGCTCATACATCCGGGGTCCTCTCCCTCGCACAACACTCTTTGGTGCTTGAGTTTGATTGCCTCTGTTATCATACCCTTTCCGGCTACCTCTAACATATCTTCCACTACGGTCGACACCTCGGGTTTTACCACCACGGCCTCGAAAATTACCCTTAGAAGGTCTCCTTCCCTAAATTTTATACAGAATGCATTAGCAAGGTTTGTTTCACTTCAAAAAACGAAAAAAAAAAAAAGTTCTACTACTACATATTTACAAAATCATCACCTCTTTATAGTGCTTTTCCTGCAAAGTAATTTCCTCAAACTTATCATGTCCCCACTTCCTATCATCCTTGGACTCCCACAGTCTCCTTCCACCACGCATACGCCTTAAAAACACAAAAGAACAAAAGACAATAAAAACCATAAAATCAACCACGTGACACTACACACACACACATTATGCAGAGGTCTGAGTGAAGATTTAGATACCTCTGGCGTGCACCGGCATTGTCCCTGAACCTATCATCGTGCATATAAAAGGCTCCAGCAGTGGGCACCGCAAATGGTTCATTCTCTTTCTTCTCTTCTTCATCTCCATTCCCTGATTCCACCAAAGGGGCTTTCACATCAGCATCATCGGAATCTTTAACCACTGTGCCATTAGCGCCTCCTTCATGTTCAAGTTCAACCCTCTCTTCTCCTTCCTCTTCTTCTTCCTCCTCCTCTTCCTCTTCCTCTTCCAACTCTTCTTCGTCATCATAATCTGCCACGCCGCCCTCGCCGTCGGAGTCATCGGAATGATTTATCCGGCGATCAGCGGTGGCGGAGTCTCTTCCGTCAGCGTCGGCGTCACCTTCTTCATCATCACTTGCCTCACGCCTTCTCCGCATTGCGAGCGATCTAGTGGCCTCTTCGGGATCACTCTCGTACTCGACCCCTTCTTCAGTCGCCGTAGCCATATTCCTAAAACCCGTAAAAAATCTAATCCCGAAAAAATCTGAATCAATCGCAAACACCAAAACGCACGAAAACTTTGTGGAGCGTCGAATAACGAAGAGAAACCAAAAGTGAATGAGCGCAGTCAATTGGAAACCCCAAACCCAAAGTGGGAAGAAATTGGAGTGCGAGAATGAAGGGTTAATTATTTGGTGGGGTGGGTGAGTGAGTGGTGAGAGTGGAAGGTAAGGGTTGCGCCTTGAGAAAACGAAACCCTAGACTTGGATAATTTTGGGAGATTTTATTTGATTTGTGTCGTTGGCAATTGAAACCGCGAGACCAAGAAAAAATAAGCGCAGGGGTTTATGGTGGAATTATCTTATCATCCGGGGTATTTCAGGAAGTTCAATGTCGGTTCCGGATTTGAGTACTGAATTATGACGCGTGAGATATGGCTCCAATATATTGACTTTTTTTCATTTATTTATCAAACCGGGTATTTTCCTAAAACAATTTATGAAATAAGTGTTTTCTAAAATTATTTATCTATCAGAAATTATTTTGATTTTGTCATATAAAAAGTAGAACGCGTCACTATGAGATTTAATACCACTTTAAGTATCCTCTCAGTGAAGAAAGTGTCATCCAGTCATCATGATTTTCTTCACCTTTAATTTATATATATTATTTTTTCACTTTTTCTTATGTATTTCTAATATCATCTTTTTTTATTTTTAGAGTTTAATAATTATGTACAGATAATTTTATATTTTAACCAATAAAAAATTATTATTATTTATAACTTTAATGTAATTATTATAAAAGGTTCCAAATTTATCATATGCATAATTTTTTATTGAATAAAAACTTTTAATGCGTAAACTATTTCTTCTTATCAGCATTTTTGTACTCTAATGTTTTTAATTATTATCTCTTCCGATATATAATATTTTATTTATATCTATAAGAAGAAGATGTATTGGATTAATATTTAAAAAAATTATTTAACATAAAAAATTGTGAATTTTTAAAAATATATTGGTTTTTCAATTATTGTTGTAAATTTTTTTTTTTATTTTTTAATAGTTAAATTGATTTTAGCTTTAGATCCTTCTATATTAATCCTTCTTGTAATAACATATTTTATTATCGTTTTTGGATTTGAACAATAAACTTAAAATTACATACTGATTTTTTGATTTTTTTGCTTCAGTAATTTCATTATATATCTAATCATATGTTTAAATAAAGTGCAATAATAACCATATATTAAAAGGGAATGATGAGGATGAATATTTTATAGGAGAATTACTAAGTAATGAGAATGACAAAATCAAGGATAACAATCATAAAATATTAAGTCAAACATGTGATAAACATAATCAATAGAAGGAAAACATGGTTAACTTTGGACACATAAGACAGACATTAATTTTATTTGGCAAGCAAATAGAAAAGTGCAAAGGAATGAGTATATTTGACATTTATTGATTTTAGAAGAATAAAAGAAACATAAATGACACACATATTTGAGAATATTATTTTTTGGCAATTGTTAGATGCTTCTTCTAATTGAGTAGATATCATTTTTATGTTTGGTACTAAAGAAAAAAAAGAGTATGTGTATTGAGAGAAAATAAAATATGGTGATCAATAAAAAAAATCTAACAAAATCTCTAAGCTTTTGGATGAAATTGTTGGATAGATGTTTTATACTAAAAAGTCATATGAAAACACATCTTGAAGTATATTTTTGAATATCAAAAGACTTTTTTATAGTT
>PYAF01000856.1:559067-602436 GCA_007407185.1 Glycine tomentella
GAAAACATACATTAATTAAATAATTAAAATAAAAAATATTTATGACTCTAAAATCGTAAATAGTTTACGACAAAAAAAAATTCAGTACAAATTTAAAATCGTCTAAAAAAAATAAAAAAATAAAGTCAAAAAGTTTTTTACGATCTCAATAGAAATGAAATTGTAAAATAGTTTATAACTTTCAATTCAAAAGTTATAGGTTATCTTATAACTTATATCTTTCTGGATATTAATTTAAATTTTATCCCATTTTGATAATTTTGAAGAAAAGATATATTTATGTCTACAAAAGAAATAAATATATAAATATATCTTTTGATTTGTTTTATATTTAGGCTTAATTTCATTTTTCGCTCTAAAGTTTTACAATGTCTCAAATGGGGGCATTTTTTTCTTTATTTACCAAATGGGGGCAGGGTAGTCAACAAAAAAATTAACACGTGGTGTGAATTTTTTTTTTTAAAAAAATTGATCGCTAAAATTTTATCGCTAATTTCGGTCTCTATTTCAGTCGCTAACATTGTTTATGACAGAAATTATGGTCGCAAAAAGTAGTAGCGATGGAATTAGTCACACCCTAGGAAGGTGCGACTCATTGTTATAGATGCATAAATACTTTTAAAACTACACTAATTTCGTAATTTTTTTTAACAAAGCAATATTTTAATTTTTTTGCCAAGAATATATATAGTGGAACTAAAAACACTTTTTTAACAAAAAATATAGACAAAATTGGATGATATAAAATTTCAAAAACTAAAAACTTATTTTTCCTTTTTTATATTATGTATTAAGTTTATGGGTTAAATAAAGTAATAATATATTTTCCGGTAAAAAAGATTATCTTTTATGTGTTTATTTATCTATGACATTTGATATTATGTGTATATAGTTAAAAGACATAAATATTTTTTTTTATCTTTGCAATTTAACATTTTTTTAGTTTTGTCCTTCCAAGTTTTTGTTCGTTTTAGTACTTGTAAAAAATAATTGTGTTTTTTTTTTAATTCTTAAGATGTTTTAGATAGCGTTCTTTCACTGTTCATTGTCTAAAACACCTCAAGGACGAAAAATAAAATAATCACATTTTGTAGGATAAAAAATGTATTTACGCCTAGTTAAAATAATATTTTATAATATAAATTTACAAATGATTTTTAATTCAAATCATGCAAGTATTGTTTTCTTTTACAATCTATTTGATATGTTTATATTTTTCAATAATATCTTATATTACTTCTGGTTTAAATACCTTGTTGGTTTTTATATGAAATCCACTTTTATTTTACAAGAAAAAACTCTTTAAACTAATTTTTCATAAATAAAAATATTTATGATAAAAAACGTGATTATCAACAAAAGTTAATCTAGATGATAAATATTTGATTCACATGTCAAAAGAATATGGGTTCAAATTACTTATATCAATGCAAAGATCTTGTTTTGACTTTTGAGTCTCAAGACAATATACCTTTGTAAGTAGTCTCTTGAGGCCATTAAGGCATCAATTCTTAACCATGCTTCAAATAAGGTTCCTTTATGTGATCGTGCCATAAGAATACCTTTTTTAGCAAAAATGATTACAATAATTAAGACAATTATGAATACAATTTTTATGATTTGAATATAATGATATTTAAAATATTTTATAGGATGATTTTTAAAAAAAGAATAGAACTATAAATTTACTACATTTATTATTGAAACTGCAAAGATAAATATAAATAAAGATTTAAAAAAATTATTATCCAATCCAATTATAATAACAAATTACATCAATAAAAAATACTATTTAAAAATAGTTCATAGAAAGACTAACCTTTTATAATAGTGCCTGTAACAGTTAAATCTTAATAACCTGACAATATAAAACTAAATGATAGTTAAAAGGAATCATAATGCATAAAAGTCAAATTCAATGGTAAATACGACTTATCTTGGGGGTTTTGGGGGGGGCGGGGGGGGGGGGGGGGGGGGGGGGGGGGGGGGGGGGGGGGGGGGGTGTAGTACTTAGTTTTTATTTTCCAACTTCGCTTTAGTCTTTTAAAATTAATCCATTTTAATATCCGACTCCATGGTCAAACGGCCCAACCAAGCCTTGTCTCTAACCCTATTTTATTTAATTAGAGGATGAGCTACGAACTATCAAATTACGATCCTTTATAAGAAACCAAGCTTTATCCCACTTTGTTTTACGTCGTTGTTTGTCAATCCACGAATGCAAAAGTCCACGGAAAACATCACATTTTCAGAAGAGAAATGCAAAGAATTGGCCTAAATACCGGTTGCAAACAGCAAGTTGAAGAACACACGACAGAAGCAACATTGGGAAGAATCATTATTTTCTCTATTAACCATCCATGTTTACAATCCAGGAAAATATAAAAATTTAAAAAATGACCAAGAAAAAATATTTAAAAAAATAACTATCTAAAATTTAAACAGGCACCCGTCTCTAGTTGCTCTTTTCTACATTCACAATGGCACGAGTATATTGAGGTAAAAGAATGTGCTATATATAAACTCTAGTAAATTGTAACTGACCCTAAGGAATATTGTTCATACCACGTGCAAAATGACAAAATTCAGGCACTACAAAACCACAACACCAGTAAACAAACAACCAGTCCACAAAATCTCTTCATGGCACCTTGAGAAGACCTGCATTTTAAATTAAAGAACATTAAACCGACAAAAATCATCCAAAAACATACAATGCAGATATCTGCAATGCACACAAACACGAGCAGGTCTTCTTTTTGCAACACTACTCGTCTATGTGAGCATCCATTATCAAACTAAAAAAAGTCTATCTGCGGGTGGTAATAAGATCATAATAATAACAAAAAAACTGTTTTTCGATTGCATATTGATCAACCTGCTAGATCAAATATTTTTATTAGTAAATTGACCAAAAGGCCTGATTACCGATTTTCACAAGTTTTCAAATGCAAGGCCAGATGTCATAATAGCCAATGCAATACGAAAGTTTAAATCTACCTCAGATAAAAATCCCAGAAGCTGGAACCGACTGTCTTGATGGGACCTAGTGATGTGGTGCAAGCACTGCCAACAAAGATGAATATTTAAGTTAGGACTAAGAACCAACCAAAGCAAATTTAAAAAGGAAACAGCTTTATTGAGGTGACTTGTACAAACTCCCAAACCCAATAGTTGTATATAATCATGGGAAAATAGTCACAAGATTTAGTCAGCGTTTCATTATTGACAATGGACATTATTTTATTGCCCTCCCTGATTCCCAAATATACAGCCTAATGCTGTGCAGTATCCAATACACTAAAAATTGAGAGGAATTGAAATTGGAATTGTTAGAACTCAGGTGGTAGTAGTTATAGTAAAAACAGCTAGTTGTCAAATGGTAGTTAGAAATGGCACTTCAGAAACAATTAATCACCAGAGACAAAATTTTGATTTTCACACCACCCCAACCAATTGCTTTTAGGCTGACGGGGCTCCTTCATTATTCGTACCCCACTCTTCGTCAGCCTCGTTACCATTAACGAGTACTGCACCATCTGTAGAATCTGCATCCACTACAACTGCCTCCTCTTGGCTTCCTTCCTCTTCATTCTGTTCCTCCTGCTCATCTGTGTAGTGCTCTTCTCCATTTTGTTCAGTCAACTACAACAAAAGGACAACAAAATAAATTAACAGTCTAACACCACAACTAACAATGCACTGAGGCTATTTTTATGTAGACATAAAACAAAATATAATATCATGTAGTTTATGAGAATTTCTTGCAACTAGTCGAGTGATCATGTAAGCTTTAAATTTAGAATACCTCATGAGTAGAGTCCCCATTCTCCAGATGCTCTTCTCCTTCCTCAATCTGCATGTTTCTAAAAGCTTCAACAAGGATAATGTGTGATTTGTCAGCATGGTTGACGTAATGCTCCGCAGGAGGGTACACATTCCTATAATAAAAGAGCATAGTTAAAGATGTTTTGCACACAAAAAAACACTAATCTACTAACTATCTACATTTCAAGATACATGCAATAAAATTTGCATTCTCTGCACTGACCTTGTTTCCACAGCTTTAGATTCGACAGCTAGTGCAACTTGCCAATCTTCAAACAAATTTGGATATTCTTCAGGATCAGCCAATGATTCAGCAGCTTTTGGATTAACCTGCAACAAAATATATATACTCTCTTAAATCCATAAGTCACTTGTCAACATGATAAGACTACCCAAACAAGGCAAATGAATGAGAACGGATGCTCCTACCCAAACATTGGATTTTATGATAAAATATTGAAACCAAATATAATTGAATGGGTGTCAACTAGTATATTTTCAACAGCAGAAGATGCAGTTTTTGTTAGGACTGTAGAGGATTCAGATTCCCATAATATAATATCATGCACAAAGGTAAAAAACAGGAAGTTCAAACATAAGTAAATACCATCTACCTGAATCAGAAATTACCTTATTGAGGTCTTTTCTCCAAATTGCCACTATCTCTGAGACCTTACTTGGGAGATAAGATCGAGCCATTAAAGCTGCCTCTGGAATTCGATTGCTGCAAAAGGCATACTTCGGCTATAAATGTAAACTGCATTCTAAATTTCTAATCAATCCTCCCTATCAGTAATGTCAGGAAGGAAACAGCCCAACTTTAGAAAATTACCTTTCTACCAACAGTTGAAGGCAGTCTTCTAATTTACCCAACATAAATAAGCAGAGGAATGCAACGTTGTTTTTCCCTTGCTCCTTAGCAAGGATTGCAAGTTTTGAAATTCCTTTAGCATCTCCTAAAGAAGAATATAGCAGTAACAAGCCACTCAAATCCATTGCATACTTCAAACATTCCTCAGCCATTTCTAACTGCAAGAATGGAAAATACGGTGAGCTACAATGGGTCAAGAGAGGTTTCCAACAAGAATCAACATTTAAGTTCCCTCATGCTAGAATCATAACTTATTCTGACAAGAGAAAAAAGTAAAACATTTAACATCCTAATTATACACTAGAGTCGTCATCTACAACTCAAAGCACCTGACTATAACTTCTAACATGCAACGAAGCAAATCTTAATTTGGCCATAACTAAAATCTCTAGTCTCTTGCATATCAAAAGCTTCAATAAGGTCTGTATAAATTATGTGCACATGGTCAAATTCAGTAGCACACCATCACGGAAATCTATAATACACTTGGCTATGGATATTTAGGAGTGCAATCAAGCTTTACACAAAGAACATAGTATAGGTTAAATAAATACAGTTGAAGATTCAAATCACACAGAAAACACCTTTCCAGTAGACATAGCTAATTCTCCCAACTGCTTCCATTTTGGCTCGCTCTGCAATTCTATTGCAATACTCTGCATGGAAAAAGGAGGTATATTATTTGTGATATAAAATGACAAATCAAACTGATGAAGAGAAATGAAGAAAATTAGATACCCAAGTTAACAACTTTCACAAATTAAACAATATCTCCTTGTAGACATATTACATGAACATACCTTTGCAACATCTAGTTTTCCAAGTTGTATTGCTAGATCAAATCTGTAGTCAGGGTCAGTAGCTACTTCAAGAGCATCTTCTATCATACCTCGTGATTCCAGGAAATGAGCCACACTACCATAAAATCAAGTATTTTGATTAGGATGCAGGTAATATATTAGCACTAATTACAAAACTTCAGATCTGAAGACTGAACTCTGAAATTTGAATAAACAAATATGGCCTATAGAACAAAATTTTAAATCAAGAATCAGGCAAATGAACATGTAGTAGTTATTTGTGCAACATTCTGCATTAATAGTTTAATATCATAAAAGCATATGACAAGCAAAGATAGATGTAACAATTAAATGTAACAACTAATCATACAAAATTATAAGCATGAAAAGATTACCACACTTGTCTTGAACAAAACAAAAAGAAGTGGAGAAGAAATGTAATATGCTAATACATGTATACATAACTTTATAAAGCAGAATTCTGTTACCAAAAACATTTTTAATTTCTACACATATCAAGCATATTTCTACATATTGAAAGAAAATCAATCATTATCTTGCAACATAACACTAGGTAAATCCTACCTGTTATGATGCTCTTTGGGGATTGATGGTAGAATTTCGTTGGCCCTTTCCAAATCACCACGCATCACAAGTGTCTTGTACTCAATCAAGCTCAAAAGCAGTGGGTATCCCATAACACTGAGAAAAAACATTGATAAACAGAAAAATAGTGAAGATTACTGCAATTTAAAACTTTGAATAATCCAAGCAGAAGTTTCACTTACTTAAACTCTTTGTCAATCAAATAAACACGACTTTGGTTTGCAAGATATCCCAACAAGTACATAGGGCGGTCCAAATGAAACATCGTAGTTACCTAAATTCATAATCATTATGTATCAAGTTGTCTCATGATCCTTGTAGTTCAATTAAAAAAGAATGCACAATTCTTTTTTTAAACTAGAAACCTAGAAGGGAAAAGAGTTAATACCTCACCACCAACACAGTAATTAAGTCTCCAAGAGGAATTGTTGTAGATAAAGCAATCCCCAACCCAGATGCCTGTCCTGACACGTTCATTCATTTCATGTAAGAGCTCAAAAGCATCTTCAACACCTTCATCATCTACAGGTCTTCCACTATCTAAATGTGATACAACAACATCACGCTGCAATAATGGAAGTCAAAATGTTTAAAGGGCACTACCAGTAAAGATCTGTCAAATATACATTCGGCAGAAATTGTAAGGGACAAAATATTCTTGAAAGCAAGCCAACATCTATAAGGAAAAGATGAAGTTCATGAGAATCCTCACATTGTACTTCAGAATGTAGAATGATGTATCACTAGCAATTGTTACTAGATCACCACTATCAGCCCAGTAGAGGTTCTGACACAAGATAAATAACAAAATTATATCAAAATGAATAAGAAGGAAAAGAGCAGATAACTAAATGTCACCTAATCAAAGTACTTACTTTCACATTGACGTCAATGCGATAGATCAACCTGCATTCAGCCCAATCATAAAAGCAGATGAAATCGTTGGAGCACATCGCCAGTAAAGTGCCACCAAATATTCTTTCAGCTGAAAATGTTGGTCGGACACTCCTCTTTTCCTAAAATACCCATTGTTTAAATTGCAACTAAACTAAGTATTCTCTAGAGCAAATTTATTTTAATACAAAGACAGCTATAAGCCTATAACAATGAGAGGATTGAATTTTTGTGAACCTTCCAGAGTGATAACCAAGGTAATCAATAAACGAAAATGAAAGTAAAGAAGTCTTGGTATTGGCTTTGAAGCAAATTTGTCAATCTCTAGTTCAGACATAAATGGTTTTCATAAGGAAAATTAATAGCTCGCATAGTTTTATACACACTCCTTGACTCCTTGCCATAAACAGAACAATAAGAACCCACAAATATAACAGTAATTTTATTGAATACCCGGAATATGATCACTGTTACTGATATCAGTCTAGGAACCAATCCATACAACTATGGAAAACAGAACAGAAATAGAAAGAATAGACAGGGAAAATGCAATACATAGGGAGGCTGCTTCCTCCCTGCCCAAAGGCTTCAATTTCCTTACTCCACGACTGAATGACTCCACTATGATCCTCTTGTAACTTTCATCCTAGCTCCCCCATGTTTCCTTCCCACACCCCTTGCAACATAAGCAAGGTCATTACAGCCTAATTCTTCTTTCTGACCCTTGCCCTCACCCTCCATTATCCTTTTTCCCCCTCTCATAACTTCTGTAACTGTGGGATGCCTAACAGTCTAACACGGCACAAGAATGGCAACATCTTCCTATATTTTTCCTTTTAAGAAATAGCAAGAACTTGTTGGTTCATTACACAAAGAACAAGATTAGAGTGGAAATGAAGTTTAAAAAAAAGTGCAAACCTGGAAATTTTTGCTGAAAATTTTAATCTTTGATGTACTTTCTCTGACAGCATATTCTCCCTCAGAAGACCAAACAAATTCCAGTGCTGCACCAAATGACCTATTTCTCCATGCCAATGCAGTGTATATAATGTACTCACCATCTCCACATACAACAACAAACCTCCCATTTGGATTGTGCTTTAAATTCTGCACAACAAATTAAATCCACAATAAGCCACCACCCATCAAACAAATATTGTTGATAATTGAACCAGCAATAAGGACTATTATTTTAAAATTCACTTCTCTGAATTCAGATTAGAAACTAGTCAAACCACAAACAAATAATTCCAAGCTACCAACTGATTTTCCATATTATATGGATATCTAAGTTCAACAGAACAAGATCCCTGCAGTTACAGCATGTTTGGGTTATGGGTATGCATTGGGAGCCTTTCAACTCCCGTATGTGCCTCCCAGACACAATTTTCACTAAAAATGACATGTTCGTTATTTTTTATCAATCGTTAATTTGTTTCTAAAGTTCAACTAAAAGTGAAAAAATGCAACTTTTGCATTGAGTTGAAAGATTTAAATTACAATATATCTTAAACATACATTTAAAATAAAACTTCCTAAACATAAATTACATCACTTCAAACTAACTGTTAACTAAATCAAATTTATAAGTATGTAAGTGCTCAACCAAACACGCTTATAGCATGGCTAGATGACCAATTTAATCCTTATATATAATCACAAGTTTTTGAATACAAAGAAAATAAAACTTGGGCAAGGTTCAAGAAAAAAGAGAAAAATGCTGCATAATGAACTAAAATGTCTGATACTCCGATTTGCTAAATAATGTACATATGCCACTTTCTAACTTTGTAAGTTTTGCATAATGAGAGCAAAAATAATTAAAAATCGGAAAGCTATGCAAAAGAACGCAAATATTAAGAAGTACATTAACTCACTTGGGGGTAGAGATCACAGGTACCCAACTCCTTAACAGCTAAAGGTAACCTTTCTCCTTCAGCAACCTAAGAAGCATAGTACTTGAACATGTCACTAAAATTCTAAAAATAAAGAGAACTTAACACTTCTTGCTCACAAATTATACAGCAAAAAAAAAAAAAAAAAAAGGAATAATAGAGCCCATACCTCTACATCTGCTCCTACACTTTTTATATTGACAGTCTGAATTTCATTATGCTTAGACCAAATAATTTTCCCGCTGTTGTCCATGCTAGCCACAGGTACTTCTCGACCAAGTTTGACCATAATTGTTCCTTCATCATAGCCAATCACGACCCTGTTGAATGCACCCAATATGAGAAAAGAGTTTAAAGATAAGAAAATTTCATAATTCAGGCACAATTTTTGACAGCTTCCCACTCAGCACTATTCAAAAGCTTAAAAAATTATATTAAGAAATTACTTGCAAAAATTCTATCCACAAAAAACTTACCGACGAGAACTCTTCAAGTATCCAATAGCCCAGACTCTTTCAAGACCATAGTTTAATGTGTTCTCAAGCCTGCAAGCACATTGAACCATAAACATTAAAATGGAGAATTAGTATATATCTTACAAAGTATACTTCCAACTAAATTTAGTAACAGCTTAAAAACTGTAAACTGAAATAAAATAGAAAGGAAGAACTAAATAAAGCCTGTCAATCTCAATATTATTAGTTTTAATCAAAATCTATACATTACAGTCACCAATGCAAACAGAAAATAAATAAGGTAAAGAAATAGCACAACAACCACAATATCATAAATTCATAATGTTAAAAAAACAAAAAGGCAGACCCATACAAGCCTTATTCTCTAAGGTAAAAAGTCAACCACTAGCAAATAATCCAATTTCCAATACGAATGATGATGATGGGAGAAAAAAAGCTAGCGGCATATGCAAAAAGAATAGGCATAATGTTAACCCTCATAACTCAGCAATCTGTGCATTTCACATTACCTGTAAGTTGTGGAGTGCCATATGCGTACTGTGCCATCCTCAGAACCAGTAATGATTATAGGAAGTTCGGGATGAAAGCATACAGCAGATACATTGTGTGTGTGACCTTCTAGGGTCTGGACACAACTTTTGGTCTGATAATCCCATACCTGATTCATAAGTTTCATCCATGTTATTCCTTTTCATATATATATATATATATATATATATATATATATGTATATGTAAATGCGTACAAGCAGATAGATCAAGCAACAAATGAAAACAAAACCTTAGCAGTGTGATCATCAGAACCAGTGATTAGATATGGTTTGTCACCACCTGTAAAATAATCAACACAATTCACTCCTTTCTGATGAGCATCCAAAGTAAAATTAGGATCAGGAGAGCCAAGATTCCAAATCTGAAAAGAGAATACAACAGGTGCCTTAATGCATTATATCATAGGAAACAACCAAGAACAAGAACACAATTCTACCTTTATTGTCCGATCAAGAGATGCACTAGCAAAGGTGTTTGTGTCTTTGGGATTAAATGTTACTTGCATGACATAATGAGAATGGCCTTCAAATATCTGGGTACAGATCCAGCCTTTTTCCCAATCCCAAAGCTTTATGAGCATATCATCAGATGATGAAAGCACATAAGGAAGGGTAGGATGAACTGCCACACACCTAATGTAATCAGTATGTGCTTCAAATACTTTGACTTTATCCATTGTATTGTAATTATATACACGAATAAACATATCATCTGCTCCAGCAACAACCCACTGTTTGCGTGCAATAAACTTGGCCGATCTAACTGCAAAATCATGTTGTATAAGAGCTTCAGTGGTCTTCTAAGTAAGAAATCATGAAATATACAAAGAAAAGTGTGTCTTCAAGCAAATGCATCAAGAGATAGATATACAAACAAATGGACCAAAAAAGGTTCATGACTTCATGTACCTGGTAACTCGGTAACCTCGAAAGATTTGGCCATGGTCTGAAATAGAATAAATGAAATTAGTGTTAATTACACAAGCAAATCTCATTGAAACTAATGACCCATTTAAAGCAGAAATTTTATGAAGAATTTAAATATAGAAACAGCAGTGTTGGAAGCTATCATCCCTTAATAACAATCTATGAAGATATACCAAATGTGTCACAAGATATGAAATTATAAACAAACATTATAAGACCATGATGCCATGATAGAAAAAACAAGAATACTAACCCTAACACAATACACCAGAAACTGAAAAATCCATCTTGCATAATTTAAAGTGTCAAAAAAACAAAGACAAATGCCAGATGGTGATCATAATATCTACAATTATTCAGATTTTATCAAACTATGAAAATGTGCCAAAATCTCAGAGCTCAACTGGAAAAAAGTATGAAGACATCCAAAATATTCACAAGCACATAACTTAGTCTAAAAACTTTCCCAAAACATAGACTCCACGAATTGTTAAATAAGATTAGTTACTAGTTTTACTTTGGAAATTTCGAAAGGGTGTGATCCAGATTAATGAAACACGGTTTACTCATCAAAATACTATAATATTTTCTAGTTATGTTTCAAGATAAGAGATAACTAAAAGAACTTTGCTAATTCCATTCAATATTTTCTTCATGGAATGAGTCATTACATCATACAGTATGTTCAATCAATCATATAATGAGTCATTAAATTAAACCATGGATAAAATAGGTCCCTCCATTTGTGAATCAGCAGCTCATTATATATAGGCACCATGCAAAAGGTTGCTTGTCTAGAGCCAATATAAACGTATCCACCATTACATTTCTCAATTAGGAATAAAAAACTCATTTATAACAGTATACAGCATCTCAGTTATAAAGAATATCACACCTGAGATTGGTAGTTCCAGATACAGACAGTTCCAGAGTATAAACTCGCCAGAATCCTGAATTAACAAGTTTGCATCAAGCAATTAATTAAATGATGCCAACAGTAAACTTGTACAACGAACATCAGTATTAGTGACTAAATCCTCACAAACTACAGATATTCCCAATTATGATGTTAGCTTCACATCATAAATTGAATTCAGAAACAAAAGAACAGCAGCAGAGGAGGCATTACCATGGCTCTGTTGGATGTAGATCCACACATTTCACTCTCTCTGATCTTTGCGCAAGCTTGCGCTGATCAAAAATCAAAATAACACGTTAGATTAAGTAGCCAGAAAGCAAAACATTCACGCTAGGCTTAGTTTCCGACAAATCTAATCTCGCAGGTAACGAAATCAACAATTTGTCGGCAACCAAAAACAAATAAACATTGAATCAGAACACAAAACAATTCATACCTTGATTTCGAGTCTGAGAGGCTGCAAATGCAAGTAACAAAAGAGAAAATAAAAAAGCAAACAAAAAATACGAATCAGAACAAGGTTCCACAGTAGATCACGTTGAAATTGAAATAGCAAGAGCTAGATAAGCGAATTGCGAGGTTTGCATTTCAAGTAAGAGGCAGCAAAGCATTCGAAATTGAAAGAGCGAATGGCATAATGAGAAGGGATGAAATCGAAGCGAATTCGGTCCAGATCTAAGGTTGTTAAGAATGCATAAGCGTTTGCGGAAGACCAGATCAAAGAGGAAGCTCACCATTTTTGCAGATTGGAGAGTGCACTAGCCTCTACCGAGATCAATCGTTGGAGATCAGATTTCGAATTCGACGAGCTCAGTGAGAGAGAGAGAGAGAGAGAGAGAGAGAGAGAGAGAGAGAAATGTGTTTATTTGTCTTTGTAAGAGAGCTCTGTGTAAATACCATACCATGAGGATGAACGAACGTGAGCGGGGCTAGTGCTATGCAGTTAAGAGATATTACGAAAATGACACTGGATCGGATACTACTCTGTGTGTTGTCACACCGTATGATCCATGGTGGTGAGGAAACGCACGGAGGGGTGGCAGTACCGTGGCAATGACATGCTTGCCACGTGGCTCTTCGGGCCCACATTTTCCAAAACTATCAATATAAATTATTAATATTAATATACAGGTTTATTTTTGTAAAATGCATTTGATCTATTTATTATTTTTGTCTCCCTTTTTATAAAAAAATTGTTGAAAACTAATTTTTAAGATTAATTTGAAATATTACTTATTATTTGCCATGAATTTCTATTTGTTTAACTTCATAGCTAACCTTTTATTTCTAAAATATTAGTTTGTAATAGGTTTTCATGGAATTTTTATAAGATGGTCGAATTATATAGATTGTCTATCATTCTATAATAGACTTTTTTTTATTAAAAATGATCAATTTTAAATACAATAAAAAAATTATTTTTTTAACGTCTAGGATTCACATGAATAATTATAATTACAGAATAAAAATAACTGAAAAAATAATTCATTAAAAATAACCAACTAAATTTTTCAATAAAAAATAATTATTGATGATATAAGTAAATATTTCACATCAATAACATAATCTTTGATGATAAATAAATAATCATTTTTATCGTATGTAATAAAATGTTCTTAATTAATAGTAAATAATTAATATCTTGAAGATATATATATTTTTAGAGTAAGTTTATTTCTTTTAACAAAATCTTTTTAATTAAAAAATTTAGGATAAATTACATAAACTTCTCTTTAAATTTGTACATATTATTCCTAAAAAAAATTCCTTAAAATTTCACCAATGATTATACATAGTCAGCTTCTTCCCTTCTAACACCGTTTGAATGTCTAACAGAAACAAATCATGTGGAACACATATGACTTATAACTATTTTTTTTCTTCTAAAAATACCCCCTTTTTCCTCCTTGAAACAATGGATTTAAAAAATATTAAAAAAAAAAATGGTTGTTGAGAAAGAAAAAAAAAAAAAAAAAAAAAACAGATCCGAATAACAATCACACTTAGGCATAAAGGGAACAGCATCACACTTAGGCGAAGCGGGGTTAGATTTTTCGCCTTGAGTTTACTAAAACTCGAATTCAACCCTTCTCGCGTAATCCAAGCTCAACATCCTCATCTTCAACCCATTCTTGCACGACCTTCTCTTAACCTCTTCTCTATTCTTCTTTAACGTCGTGACGATGACAATAACGTGAAGCTTATCGGTGGGGACGAGCTAAAAGGGAATCTCGACAGTAATGTTGAAGCTGTGCACGAGGGAGACCGGAGACGTGTTGTCGAGTGCGTGATGTAGATGAACTAACCGACCTGTAGCTTGTTGACGTTGGAGACAGAGGTGGAGTGGAGGAAGTAGCTAAAAAAGGACATATCACCCTCAAGGTTGGACAATGTTAATTTGGAAGGGCGAATTTGGATTATCATACAATTATATTTTTTTTTCTTTTTTTAAATAACTTAACATAACTAGTTAGTGTTAAGTAAAGAGGGCTCAAAGTAATGTTCTAAAATAGTGGGATATAAAATGTAATAAGGATAAATTTTAAGGAGAATAAGTGTAATTAACTCAAGAATTTATATTTAATTTTTACTGTATTATATTCTCTTAAGTAAGTAACAGTTAAATATTATGAATGAAATTAATTTTTAATTCAATACATTTGGAGACACATGTGATATATTACTCAATAAAAATAATACATATAGTAAAAACTTTAATAAATGCATTGGTAGAATATTTTTTAAAAAGGCATAAACTATATTTTTAAGATAAGTTTAAATATGTACGAAGTCCTTCTAAATATAATTTTGTTTGTTTTCAATTCTTAAAGTTTTATTTTTTATATTCTTATAATATTCAGTGTCACATGTGTTTGGTCTTTGTTATGAACATGTGTTAGCAACAACATATTTTACATATTGGCAAATATGATAGTTTTGTCTTTTGTTTTCATGCAAATTATCGCGATTTTGCTTGTTAAATAAATATATAAAGACTTCTTGCTTTTAGTCCATCTCTTTATGTCTCTCCAAAATATGAAGAATTTTATTTCTAATTTTTCTCATTACAGAGAAAACGAACATAAGTGACAATGAATATTAAAAGAATAAATAACAAAAAATGAATATTATAAGAATTAAAAACATAAATATTTTTGTAAGGACTTAAAACATATTTAAGTGTTTAAAAAAACATATAAAATTATAAGGTTTAGGATTTAATTATGACTCAGGAATGGAATGAGTGTTAAAATCCAAATTAATCTAAAATAAAAATAAAAAATTGCTAAAGAAAACCAAAAATTAAACCGAATCAATAGTTTTTGAATTTTTTCGGGTCATTTTGTGTTCAAACTTATGTACATCACACACAAATGACAATACATTAATTCGAACGCACAGGTACGTACACCAATAGTTTTGTTTTTTAAAGAGTACACCAATATTATTACACAAGGAAAGATGTAGATTCTGAATTAATTTATTCTAGAAACAAATAACCAGCGGCAGAATATCATGTTCTCTCGCCAGTTAAGCTCGGCACAACTAGCTGTCATCTGGGGCGAAACCATGAAAAGAAGATATTTTTCTTCTTTAAAATTATCAAATAAAAGTAAAATTTAAATTAATACGAAGAAAGAGATAAATTATAAAGTAACTTATAACTTTTAAATTAAAAGTCATAAAGCATGACTTCCATTTTTTTTCCATTTAATTTTTTCTAATATAATTTTGAAGTGATAAGTAACTATTTTTAATTTTTTTAAAAATTAATTTTTTAGAAGTTATAAACTATTAGTTTAAAAAAATTAAAAGAAATTACAGATTTACTGTAGTTACAAAGTTATTTACACATCTATAGCAACAAGATTAAGTTGTGTTTCCATTAGGTGTGATTCATTCTGTCGTTAACATTTTTAGCGACTGAAATAAAGACCACAAGAGAAGAAAACAAAAGAAAGAGATGCAGATGAAAATGATTCCCAATCCTCGCTCGGTACCAAGGGTAGAACTTCATGATTGATTCGGTGTAATCAGTCTTTGATCAAGGGGCGCTAACGCGCCCTTACCTATTGAAGGAAAAAGTGCAGTTCAAGCACTTTGCTTTGAATCACAAACAAACAGATACTATTCAATTTTGACATTCCCGATCTTCTATCTTTCCTGCAGGCATGAAAATCAAACTGTAATGAGACCTTCCTTTCTGTCGACATTCTTTTCCATTCAATCTCTCTTCCCATCTTGCAAAAATTAGCGATTAAATTTTAGCGACAAATGTTTCTTTTCCAAAAAAAAAAAGATTTGTACCACGTGATAATTTTTTTGTTGACTACCCTGCCCCCATTTGGTAAATAAAGAAAAAATAACCCTATTGGGGAAAAAATGGTACTAATTCTATTTTTGAATATCGTACTTCAAATGGTTTAACTATTTTTGTATATACAAACTTCGAACGGTCATAATTTTTGATAGGAATGTCCAATGGAGGCGTACTTTATGTCACTTTATGTCAAAATGCTCAAAATTAATAGAAGTAATTAAAAAAATAGAAAATAACATTAAATTAACTAATTAAATAATTAAAAAAGTAGACAAAAAGAAAATTTTTAGATGATTGAATCTTAAATCCTAAATTTGAGTTACTTAGAGGCATTTTTTGGAAAAAAAAAGTTGACCAAATCCCCTTCGGAGATTTTCCTAGGCCTTCCTCTCTCAATTTCGAGCGTTTTAAAACAAACTACGTCTCAATCGGACATTCCTATTAAAAGTTATGATCGTTCGAAGTTTATATACATTGTGTCTCAAAATGACACGTGTCACAACCAGATGAGTCGCGCTCGGTGAGGGCGCGACTGGTCACGTCCTGCTGGGGCACGACTCGTTACTATAGATGTGTAAATAACGTTGAACTGCAATAAATCTGTAATTTTTTTAAAAAAGTAATATTTAATTTTTTTGCCATAAACTATTTACAATTTCAAAATCATAAATTATTTACCATTTCAAAATCGTAAATATTTTTTTATTTTAATCATTAACTAATTAATATATGTTTTTTTTAATTTTATCTAATATTTTCTATATTATTTTATTTAATATTTTTGTGAGAAATATATTTTAGAAGGTAAATTGGAGAATTATAAAATTAGTGATTAAGATTTTAAAATTTTAAAGTATATAGATCTTGTCAGAATTTCAATTGTTATCTTTTAATCAGTGATTGTAAATTTGTATTTATGTTTCATTTGGCAGCTAGGAGATTCACCTTAACGACGAGGAATCCTTGGTCACAACCAAAAGCAAGCCTGAAGAAAGCAGCGATGTGATGACAGTTAGTTAGAAATTATAGCAAGTGCATTTTTTTTTTCGGTAGTCAAAGGAAGTTTCAGATAAATTACTGAGATGATCCTTTCTTGTATCCAATACTCCATACTCTCTCGAGACCAAAGTTCAACGTGGTTTGAAGCCTGCAGGTTAATGTGAACAAGCAGTAAATGCAGGTTAAGGTGGATTAAGGTTTTGATGGGAAATATCTCAAAAGACTGAAAAACAGATGAGACTAAGGACTTAGGACTAAAGAGTAATTATATATTGATTTACAAACATTGGCAGTGTAATCATCAGAACCACTTAAAAGATATTGTTTGTCATCGGTTATGAAGTAATCAACACAATTCACTCCTTTCTGGTGTCCTTCTAGGGTAAAATTTGGAGATGATGAATCAAGACTCCAAATCTACAAAAAGAGAAAATTAAAGCAAAATGTTTGTCAATTAAGATTTGCAGTTATAATATACTATCATATTCATACCTTCAAGGTTCCATCAAGGGATGCACTAGTAAAAGTTGATGGATCCTTAGGGTTGATTGTCACTTGCATCACATAAAGTGAGTGCCCTTCAAAGTTCTTATAAACAAGACCAACCTTTCTTCCAATTCCACAATTTTAGAAGTTGATCATCTGAAGCTGATATTACATATGGAAGGACAGGATGAGCAGCCAAACTAATATAATTTTTATGTTCTGCAAATTCTACTATCTTTTCCATTTTGTCATAATTGTAGACGCGAATGTATTTGTCATCCGTAGCAGCAACAATCCATTTTCCCGAGCAATGAACTTTGCTGGTCTCACTGCAAGCATTAAGACGAAAAAAAAAAACATTCTCTTCAGTCTGTCATAGTATCAAATTAAATAAAGGTTAGCAATAAACTCCCAAGTCCTACCTCCAAAGTCCACAATAACATGCAGAAGCAGAAAGATACAGAACAACTACCAGTTTTATTGTTTCTAGATCAACTTCCTATTTAAGCACTAGGAATAAATTCATACATATGACAGTTTTAGTTTTTTGTTTTTTTTTATTAATACCAATAATATTGCCAGTTTCTTTTTCATATATAGTATTTAAGTGTTGGTATAATTCATTACCTTTGTCTGATAGTTCCAAATAGAAATATTTCCTGAATACAAACCCAGTAGAATCCTGCATGAGAAAAGTATTAGATGTAAGTATTTGTTCTAGCCTCTCTTTTTAACTCTTCAGAAATACGATTAAATAAGTCAATTAAAAGCGTTGTTACCATGGCTCCGTTGGATGCAGATCAACGGATTTCACTCTTTCGGTGTTTTGAACAAATTCATGCTGATCCAAAAATAATTAGCAGGAAAACATTATTAACAAGCTTTTCATATTGAAAAACAACATTTGAATAGGAATGGATGAAAAATAAGTAAAATAGATGATGTAGAAACTAGAAAGTAACAATACCTCAAATTCAAAGGAGAGGGTCTGTTCCTACAGAATCAACATCATAAGAAGCAATAAGCAGATTAGTCAGTTCATAGTTAATTACATATTTCACCAAGCTAAAAGTATGCATGGTAATCAAGAAATTGGCCTACCCAAAAACGTTATGGGAAAACCTTTTTCCTCCCGTCATAACCAAGGTTTATTTTTCGCATTAACCATTCATTTCATTGTTAAGGTTCGCTATTTTATTTAGTCTAGAAAAGAAATAATTTGTCTAAAATGGATTAATGACACGATTTTGATCCTGTCTCATAAGATTTGTTAATAGACAATTAGACATCGGTCGTTCGAGCTTAACAATCATGTACCTTGTCCATTTTTTTCAAATTAATGTATGTTGGACCCAGGTGCAGGTTTTCTTTAAGAAGATACTATTAATTAACAAAAACTCCGACATATTGATTTTTAATTTCGAAGGATAAATTTGGTAAAAAAATATATTTTACCAATGAGTTTGCTTATTATAGCTTTAAAGTAAATCAATAAATAAATAATATTATTTCAGCAACTTATTTTAAACAAATAATTGATAAATGATCTCGTCGATCTTCCATCCTGTTTAAGTAAAAATAAATAAATAATTGATAAATAAAAAAGAACTTTTTAAATTGGACCTAGCCCATTTAAATCATGGGTTTTACTACAAAATTTATTATGTAAAATTATATATGTATTAAATATATATTAAAAAATTTAATATTATATATATCAACATTAATTATTTTTTAATATAATTAATTTATTAATTTAATTGGTTGAAACATCGAATTAATAATATCAAGGTTGTATTTTAAATTATTTTATAAAATATATTTTAACTTATGAAAAAAACAATTAAGGATTGTAAAAAAAATAAAACTCATATAGATTTACATATTAGTGTATTAGAAATTTGTGTATGTTTAGATTATAGTTTTAAAAATGAAATGACCCACCATATCAGTAGTTCCAGATTGGAGGGTTGATCAAAAGATGGTTGGTTGCTAGAAGAGATATTGCAGATATGGAAAGAGGTCGAGGATAGTCATGGATGCTTCCTTCGCAGTTAAGGAATAAGGAATGGAGAAAAATCACCTTCCTATTCAAAATGGTGTCATCCAGTGCCTTTGCTTCCGTAGATTATGATTGTGCGTCGCAGTAGACGGCCCAGATTCAGTTTCCTTAATCCTTATCGTTAAATTTGGAAAACAATTATCAGTCGCCGTCATTTATTTAAATTTGTATGGCCGTCACGCATAACAAAGTCCGTTTTTTTATTCAAAATTGGTGTATGTTTGGATTATAGTTTAAAAAGTATAATTTGGTTGAATTTATTTTTGTGAACTTTTTAAGTTTAGGAAAAATTATTAAAATTAAGTTTAATGCATGTAATTTTATTTATGTTTAAAATTTTCTACATTCAACCAAAAAGGAAGAGAAAGTAATTTTGAACTTAATCACAGTATGTGAAAATCACATTTAACTCAATTCAAAGTCAAATAAGCATGTACATCTTTCAATGAAAGCCAAACTTCAATTTGACTGTTTAAACTTTAAACATCAAGTCAAACACATCTGGTCCATTAATATCCTTTGAATAAATTATTTATTACGAATTTAATAGTAAGTTTTTTTTTATATTTACAATTGAATATGCATGTATACATTGTTGGTATAAAAGTTTTATATTATTATTTAGAAATTAACTTTGATATTATTTAAAAGATAATTTTATTATAAATATTAACAAACTGATTATACTGTATATGATAATTTGTAATGAATGAGATTATGAAGTTAATGCACATATTATTTTTTAATTATAAATGACATTAAAGATATTTTGAAATTTATGATATGATACAATAAAAAGTGAGTTTAATTTTCATGGTTAATATAAAAAAATATACTGACAATTAATTAGAAGTCATTATACTACGTACTTAATTTAATACTCTAGTTTTTTTAATTATTGATTTTGATTCATTAACCCATCGTTCTTAAGGCTTTGTTTGGGAGTTAGGAGGGGAAGGAAAGGAAAGAGATTCAAGGGGAAGGGAGGGGAAGGAAATGGAGGAAAATAAGGGAAGTTCCTTCCTCCTTATTTGAGAGTTAAAAATATATTAAGAGAGAAAAATGGAGAACTAATAAAATATTTTTACAATTTTGTCATTGAATTGTGATTCAGTGCTTTGTATTTTGGTGTTTTATTAACACTGACTGGGATATGATAGTAATTTTATTAACACTAGATGGGATAGGATAGTAATTTTATTACTTTTCCTTCTAAAAATCCTCAAATAGGGGACAACAATTTTTAAGCTTTAGAGGATTTCAGAGGAGTTTTAAAAATCCTCAAATCCTTTCCCTTAAAAATTAAAATTCTTAAATAAGGAGATCTCTCTACCTAAACCTTTCCCTTCCCTTCCTTCCCCTCCAAAATCTCTCGGCCAAACAAAGCCTAAGAGATTGATTCTTAAACGCTTGTAATCTTGAATATTATCATCAGTTCATCACACTTTGTTTTCACCCTTTATTTTTTGGAAGATTCAATTCCCCATGCTTGGAATTCTCAATCAACCATGTTTAGAGTCAAAATCCTCACAGTCGTTACTTGCTAGCTAGTTTCTTAGTCCTTTTCCCTTCATTCAAATGGAGTAGTCTCTTTCGCTGCATTCTTCTAGTTAAAAACTTAAAATAGAAAGAAAAAAAATTAATAAGAATTTAACCATTTTATTATTGTCATTATATTTTATACTAATAATTTAGTTTATAAATTAATTTCATATACTTTCTTCGTCTCATTATAACTGTCATGTAAAAGAAAAAAAATTATCCCAAAAAAATTATCATTTTAATTTTTTGATGTAACATCAATTTTTTTCACTTACATATCTTATAATATTAATAGTCAACAACAAAATATATAGATGAATTAATGATAATATAAGTTTAATTTGATAAAATTATACTATTTCATTTATTATTATTATTCTTATTATTATTATTATTATTATTATTTGTCTGTATAAATAATTTAAGATGATAATTATAATAAAATGAAGGGATTACTTCCATTTCTCTTCTCTTATAAGTTGTCCAAATAGTTTTTTAATTTTTTTTTTTGGTAAATAGTTTGTTTAATAATATTAAAATGGTCAAATACCCGAATTATCATTCATCCTTAGGCTCATTTCTGACAGCAAATTATTGAAAGGAAAGATGATTCGCTCAAATGAAAAATGATGAAATATGGTCATCAAAAGTGCTATATATATATATATATATATATTAATTCAGAAAGTGAAAAGTGATATAATTAAATATTACAATTGCTCGATATTAGATATTTTTATCCTGATGAAAACAACAAACCGTCACGACTCACCCAAATGGGAAAAAAGAAAATTAGTGAAAAAATATGATTATATTAAGGCAAAAATATGGTGAACAAACACTTCCACCGATTTTCCTTTTTGTACACGTAAATGAGTCATTTAATTTTGACCCCAATTTCATTTGCATTAACATGTTTTTTTTTTTTTTTGTAAGTAAAATGTTAGCCCACATGCAATGCCAACATATAAACCCAAGCCACTTTCACAAAAAATACCATTAGAAGATAGGTTTTCTGTCCTCAGTGCCTTCGCCACTATATGATTTTAATGGCACAGAACACGCTTTGAAGATCCTCAAAGTTGACTTTTAGTAGTGATGTTTTAGGGAAACCCAAATGACCCAAATGAATCAATCTGGAAATCATTATACCTATGAAACTACAAGAATGAATGCAGATAAATTTGAGCCTTGAGGGGTATATTCCAAGAATAAACTCCTCCACTCATCACGTTTCCCAAAGCTTACTTTGTCTCTTTCAAGTTCATCCCTAAGAATAAGGGGCGACCCTAGCTAGTCAAACACCAACTAAAATGCCATAACTGCCTTCCTATCTAATGCTACACACATTTTTTTATTTAGTATCATTGTAGTTAAGACCTTAGACTCCTATTGATCTCCAAAAATATTTCTAACAATTTTCAATCTTTTAGATCAGTTATCTGATTAATTTTTTTTTGTCAAAATTTAGTTATATTTTAAAAAAATTATTTCTTTTCAAATAGTATATTATATAAAAATTCGATTCTATCCCACAATCTCAATTCTCAACATATGTTATGTTTATGACTAAATTATATCCGTTGGGGAATACTATGTACTTTTATTCGTGTATATATATATATATATAATATCTTTTTGTTATAATGTGACAGGAGTACGTAGTGTGGATGGCTTTCATGTTTGTCGTACGTGTAATGTTCATGAATTTCGCTACTGCTTGGCACTAGCATGGCTTCTTTCTAACCTTAATTAGCGCATTTCTTACATGGAAGAGACTCACTACAAACTGATTAGACTTCAGAGCACTGCTAAAGGGTGAGATGATGCTGTTCTTAAATCTTAACGAGAGATTCATGCAATGCAACTGATCACCAACATAGTGGAACTAATTAAAACTTTTTAAATAAGATCAATTGTGTGACTTTCCTCCATTAAACTGAATTCCGGGAGAACGTCTGAACTTTCTGGATATATAACTAAAGTACTTGACTCATGTCATATACGAATAAATAATATTTATAAATGAATATTTTTGTAAAATATTTTAAATATATAAATATTTTCTAAATTTTATGGTAAAAATTATTTATAATTAAATTCTTTTTTATTTATTTAATTATGGATTAAAAGTATAATTTTTTATTATTAATTATTGTGAAGAGAAACTCATGCCAACTTATACTAAAAGAATGCTCATTTATGTTCTCTTTTCTTACAATTTTTTCATTCATAATTGTTATCTTACTCATCAATTAAATGTATTACTTTTCAAGTTTTATATGTATATTTTAAAATACTTGAAAATATACTCTCTCTTCTTTTTTTTTACTAATATATGATATTAAACATTATTTATTCTTTTTGGTACTTAGAATAACTAATTAATAAATGGCATATCAGGATTAACAAATGATCATTTCACTACTAATTAGGCTTTAATTATGTTAAACTTTATAGTATTCATTATATAAAAATTAAATAACCATATTAAGCTTAATTTAGACCGTGTAACTGGTTGCTTACTACATTTATCTTGTTTTTATATTTTTAATTGTTTATTTAAATAAAAGATTTTAATTTGCTACATATAGTATTATAGATTATATCTTTTTTATTTTAAAATAATGATTAAAATACTTAAAAAGAGAATTTTATTATTCATGTCGATCATATTTAATTCTAACAAAATTATCTCCCATAAAAGATGGGGATGATGATCTCGTACAAAATATATATGAATTAAAAATAAGTTTACATTTGTTCTTGTCATTTCCTAAAAAAACAAAAATTGTTCCTGTCTTGTAAAGGAAAAATTTGTCCCCATACTGCTAAGCGTGATCAATGCTTATAAAAGGAATATTGTTGTCATCCTTAATTACTAATAAAAATTATTAAAATAATTCATATCATCCATAGAGAACGTAATTGGTGAAAACAGCGTACCATTTTTGTGTGTGGTGAAAACAGGGTCTTTATTTCCAGTTAATTGATACAAATGAATCTTTTTTTTTACTGAGTTGATTAAAATTAATCAAAAGATGAGAAAATAATCATATAGTTAAGTTTAATCTAATAGACGTATATGATACATTAGTTATTTATTTGAATAAAATAACTATTTTTATATGTGTATAACTAACATCTATATCTATATTATAAATATTTTTATCTGTCAATAAATACTATTCATTCAGGTTAAATTACTATTATCTCGCCCCAACTTCGCACCTTTTTTTTTTCCAACTAAAATTTTACCGTTCATTCAAGTATAATTATTTATTTATACTTTTTCAACTATTTATCCAATTAATCCATGTTCTTATTATAAACTTTTCTAACTTTCTTATGTAATTAATTATTTTTTATTTATTTTAAACACTTTTATATTCATCTATTTCTTTGGAAGCATATATATATATATATATATATATATATACACATCACAATACTTCAGAATTATAACAATGTAATTTTTATGATTAAATTAATATTAATATTAATTTTATATAATTAAAACACTAGATTAATGATACTTTTAATTGTTGAAGGACTTAAATTATATAAAGTAGCTATCAAAGAAAATAAAATGCGTACGTTTTTTTATAAGTAATAAAATAAACTAATGACAATATTTTAAATTCAAAATAATAATATATAAAATTTGTATTTTATATATTATTTTAACTATTTACTTGACGGACTACATATTTACATACAAATTTTATGATTAAATTCAAAACATGAAAATAAATTGTTTGAAAAGTTTATTTTTAACTAAATCACATAGTGACATGAATACTAATTAAGGATAAATATTCTGTTGTCCTCAAATGGTACGTAATATAAGAGTTTAAATATTAAGGATAAATATATCTATCAAGTGAAAATGTAAATTTCATATAAATAATATTAACATGTTTAAATCATAAAAAATAAATATTTAATATTTTTACATTGTATTAGCTATTTATAAATGCATTACAGGGGTGCTAAACTAGTCCTTGACTCAACAGTAGACATTCAAGTGCTGAGTATGAACTTTCCCACCATTGTCTCAATCACAACTAGTGTCTACACACCTGCTAATTAACAAATCATTGTAGCATTAGAAATACTGGGTACACTATATATAGAAGTTTTGTTCCTGCTCCAACCCCAAAGAGAGATAAAATTTTCATCAGTGCTTTAAGAAGAAAGTTGTTTCAAAGAAATCTACGTTAGATCATTTGGAAAGGAAGAATCAAATTCCTGTCAGCTAAATAAAATCCAAGTACAGGAATTTGGATCCAAACGCTGACCTACGTGCAATAACATTAATAGCAATTCATTCATTCAGCTATATATATCATTGGTGACAAGCCACGTGTTCCCATCGAACCTTTTAATTAGCAGAGAACCTCTCAAAATGGGAAAGGAAATTGCATCTGCTCCATCAATTGTGTTCCCTTTTGAATTCCCCGAGAATCTGATCCATCAAGAGTGTGGGTTCCCCATTCATCATTCATCATGCATCAAATGTATTTTCCTTATCTTTCCCACATGCAAACAATCTAACGCAACTCTCTCTCGCCGCATACACACATGAGTCCCTTCAGTTCTTGAATTGAATAAACAAGCAGAAATAGAATCTACCAACTCTAGCTAGAATGTGTTCCACCCTTTCGCTTTCGCCTCAAAAATATTAGTGGCTCTTGAGTGGTTCAGCCTGCACAAACTTTTGACTCTGCTTGATTCTGCACTGAAGGGCGTTAATTGATTTAAGAAAAGTAATATACTACTCAACTTTTTTGAGTTGTGCACCAAGATTGAAGAGTTAATGTTTCATGTTAATTAAAGAAGGAAATACAGGAACCATTAGTACCAACTTACAAGGAAATGGAAGAAAACAAAAAAGGAACCAATTGTTAATATGTACCTAACTTTGTGTTATTAACTGGATCTTTCAGAATGTCCATTCTGTCTATCTACTTACATATATTTAAATTTATTTATCAAAGAAAGCTTGTAGCGCTAGGTAGTGTTGTATGAATGACCTTTATGTCAATGTCGCAAATTAGGAGCACAAGTTGTTCTCGTGATCAATGGAAGTAGAGCACTAGTATATAGGAAATTTTTTGTTTTGAAGTACTCACTTTCCTCAACTTTCATGAACTGTCCCACAATGCATACTCAATTTGGCTTCGCAGAATGATTTTTCCGTGGAGAGAATTTTACATTTCTAAGGGATAGACACAAAGTACAGAACGAACCTTATACTGTTATGTAAGTGTGATAGGATTAGTGGTGGGCTCTTGGTATCAATTTTATGAATAACCAAACTGATCCTGAAATCATTAAAATCAGCGGCCAAATTATGGGTGGAATGACAATGATAATATTTTTTTTATTCGTTTGCCTTTATAATCAACAATACAGATGTATAGCTTCTAGTGGTGAATCCTCAAAGTGGGATATTGATGGGGTACTACTGCCTTCCATTATTGCTTAAACTGTAATATTCTCCTAACCAAGCCTAACCTTAATTATTTGCCTGTTATTGGTTTAAGAACTACTTTACATACTGTTTTAATTTCTGTCTTCACGTTTTATATGCAATGTATAGAAGGAAAAAAAAAAAAAAAGAACTTACTAGTTATACCTGTATTAACGGTAAGTCTAAATATGTTTGACCCATTTCAGTCCAATGAGGGGGCTAGTAGCTGATTTTTCTTTTTATTTTTTATTTTTGAGATTACAGTTACAATTTGATAAAATCAGGTAAATGTTGTTATTTTTACATGTTGAAGTGTGTAATTTAAATTTTAAATTATTATTAGGATTTGTTAGGTTGTTATAATTTTTTATTATTATATTTAAATAGGAATTAAGATTAATTTATTTAGTTATTATTCCGTATTATTATGAGGTTGTTGAAATATTTTTATATATATAAGAATTTCATGTTAAGGAAAAATGAAAGAGAAAAATGAATAAAAATAGTGATTTATTTGTATCTTATTTTTAACGTACTCAACTTGTTCACAAACAAAGCAAGAAGTAATTATTTTTTTAAATGACCCTTATTTTGAATCCGAATCCGATGAAAAAGAGAATTGGAGTGAGGAAGAATGTAGAAGACAACTATGATACAGAGCAGGCACCTCTTGATTTTTAATTATAGCTAGCATGCATCATTCATGTACAGAACAATGAGAATATGGAGAACTTTATCCTTCTCTGGAATGCTGCCACATTAGAAGAGGATTTGCATGACATGCTTGCCAATTTCTCACGCACTTACCTTAATTATTGGAAGAGTCAAAAGGGAAAGGACATTTTGATGTTGGTTTCTTCAATTCTTCCTCCCATGGAATGGCCTTGAAGTATCTCATTTTATGTTTTTTCCTCTTGTTTTCTCTTAATAATAAAAAAAACTAAATAAAATATAAATAGGAATTGATTTTCCCTTATTTTATATATTTATTACAGACACATAATAATTAAAAAGAAAAGGCATCAATATGCAAAAAGATGTTCAAAACCAAATCACGTAAGAAACAGTATTTGGGATTTACGGAACAGTATAAACAAAGTGGAATAAAATTTACAAAACTGGGATTTTTTAAAAAAAAAAATCTAGGAATTGATAGATTTAAAAAATATTACATGGATATGGATAAGTTCGTATTATAAAACACGATTTTGTATAAAGAAATAGTATTTTAAAATACGACTTTAGGAAAGTTATTTTTTTCAAAAATATAAATAGTTGAAATTATATTTTGAATCATGACTTCAGAATTTTTTAAAAATTATAATTCTAAAATCGTATTTTAAAACATGACTTTTTATATCTAATCGTGATTAAAATACGACTTATTCATATTTTGTAATATTTTTAAAATTTATTAGTTCATATAATTTTTTTTTAAAAATTACCCCAATTTTGTAAATTTGCCCAAAGTGAGCTTTTATTTATTTGGTTTGAACTACGTATCTCCATTGTATTGTTTTATTCAGATAACTACTTTAAATTTGTTTGTTTTAGATTTTACAACATCAATATCGAAATATATTGGCTACCTGAGATATTATTCGCAGGTTAACAATTTTTTCGTTCTTTCCACCTTCCATTTGCGGTAGGAAACAAAGAATCACTTTGACCAGAAAAATACGTTTTTCCTATGCTTACGGCACTGTCAGCACAATGAAACGGGAAGGACAACTCTTTTTGCCATAGCCAAACTGCTCTGCCACACAGTACATCCATGTTGTAAAGTATATAAATTAGTTTTCTTGTGTAACTTTATTGCCTAACTGGACTATGGTTAAGATAAGGTTAATTAATTTAATTCTTGTGAAAATTATAAAATTGACTTAATGATAAAAGGAGAAGAAAAAAATCATAAATAAATTTAATTCTTCCGCTGATAAAAAATTAATAATTACATTAATATTTTTCTAACAAAAGTTAACTCTTGTGACTAAAAATTAATAATTACATTAATATTTTTCTAACAAAAGTTAACTCTTGTGACTATTGTTAAACACCAAGTTAATTTCTGAAACACGGATTGAGGTGACGATGTTCACTCGCTTGGTGACTACAAACATTAGAGTGAGAGTGACTCAAGTTATAAAGCTTGTCAGTTTTACATTATTTTTTTTCCCTGTTTGATATCATGACATATGTGCGTTGTTGATATTTAAATATGCTATTCTACTGTTTATGGAAAAATATGGACAAATTAACGAGGAAAGTCAAAAGCATTGGTAAAATAAGGGAAAAGTGCGCGGTCGCAAGGTTGGAATTTATACTGTGCCATAATCCCATAACCATAAGAGAAATCATATTTCAATATTCCAATCCAATTTTTTTTTTTTCTTTCGAAAGGCTGCTACATCGCATGGACACTTATTACTTTTCGAGTTTAATAATTATTTACCGACGATAAAAAATAATCTTCATTTAAAATAAATTATTAATTTATTTTAAAATAATTATTTTAAAAATTATAGAGAATAATATATAATTGAAAGATAAAAAATAATTTTATTTTTATTTTTTATCTCTTAATTTTCCTTATATTTTTTTTCTATTCACCTCACATCACTTGTCATATTTATAGTTTTCTAACTTTCATTACTTTCTTTTATATATCTATTAAGATTTTCATGAATAATTTTCCTATGCATAAAAATATGATTTAATGAAAGGTGCACAACTAAAGGATCACATGAAAATTTATATTATCGAGAGGAATTAATTTAATTGATTGAATAGAATATGTGAATTATTATAAATATTTTGTACAATATTTTTTATTTTTATAAATAAATAAAAATGAACTTTAATTTCATGCCAATTATTATTATTTTATTGTTGTTGTTAGATGCTAATAGCACATTTCTATAGTACTCTTTCTAACATTTTTTATAATTAATGAAAATTTATAAAAATTACAAAATTATTAATAAAATTCATTAAATAAAAAGTGAGACCCATAAAATTTTGTGATTTTTGATTAATTTTAGTCCATAACAAAAAAGCATATTTAAAATAAGAGAGCATATTGTTAGCAATTCTCTTGATACTGTTATTGTTATTGTAAGATTGCTTTAAATAAAATTCTAAAATTGGCAATAGATTATGCACATCACTTTCTCATTTCCTAATCATTCACTTGATATTTTTTTTTAGGTGAACTCAAGTATTTTTAGCCAAAAGTTAAAGATTAATTCTCAATATATTAACATTTTAGAAGACCAATCATAATCCTAAGTTTTCAATTAATTATTAAATTAAGAAGCTTGTTTGTTATTTAATGATTTTTTTTAACAATTACATTGCAAAATCAATGAGGATAATATAAAAAAAAATCATAATACTATAAAATCATTCGGTCTTATTTAAGGCTCTACTTGTTTTTGCAAGCGAAAACAAGTTATCGAAGACGAAAGTAATGAGTGTGTATTTGTTTTAAGCAATACTTTGGAAAATTAATTTTGAATTACTGGAATTCATGAGTTATTTTCTCTTCATAATTTGGGGATAGATATTGGAATATTGAATGTTAATAGTAAAAAGTCTGAATCTATGTCACTCTTCACCGAAAGTCTTTGTCGTACATGTGATCATTGGTACAAGTTAATTAAAGGGGTCTGTATAATAATAAGACACTGACACATTGTGGCTTAACATACCAACGAGAGTGATTAATTTTGAATTAGTGAGACCCACACGAGTTATTCCCCTCTTCACAATTTGGGGATAGATATTGGAATAATAAATGTTAATAGCGAAAAATCTGAACCTACGTTACTCTTCACAAAAGTTTTTGTCGTATATGTGATGATTGACACAAGTTAGTTAAAGGGGACCATATAATAACAAGGTACTAACATGTTGTGGCTTAACATGTCAACAAGAGTGATTAATTTTGAATTAGTGAGACCCACACAAGTTGTTTTCCTATTCACGATTTCGGAATATATTTTGGGATAATGAATGTTAATAACAAAAACTCTAAACCTACGTTACTCTTCACAAAAAGATGTTGTTGTACATGTGATCATTGACACGAATTAGTTAAAAGGGTATGGATAATAATGAGGCATTGACATGTTGTGGCTTAACATTTCAACAAGAGTGATTAATTTTAAAGTAGTATGACCCACATGAGTTATTTCCCTCTTCAAAAATTAGGGATAGATATTGGGATAATGAATGTTAACAACAAAAAGTCTAGACCTACGTTACTCTTCACAAAAAGATGTTGTCGTACATGTGATCAATGACACAAGATAATAATAAGGCAGTGCTGCATTGTGGCTTAACATGCTAATGAGAGTTCAATATTGTAACTGTGTAGGTGTGAGCTCTTTTATGCACATTATATAATATTGAGATCCACATGAGTTACTTACTATCTCTTTGCAATTTGGGGATAGATATTGGAATAATGAATGTTAATAGCAAAAATTTAGGACTATTTCTACGTTACTCTTCACAAAAAGCTTTTGTCGATACATGTGATCATTGGCACGAGTTAGTTAAAGGATTTGGATAATAATAATAAGGCAATGACACATTAATGTGGCTTAACATGCTAATGAGAGTGCAATATTGTAATTGTGTATGCATGGTTCTTTTACGTACGTTATATAATATTGAGACCCACATGAGTTATTTCCCTCTTCGTAACTTGGGGATGAATAGAGGGATAATAAATGTTAATAGCAAAAAGTCTAGACTACTCCTACTTTACTTTTTACAAAATTTTTTTTGTCATACATGTAATTATTGACATGAGTTAGTTAAAGGAACTATATAATAATTAGACAATGATACAATTTGCCTTAATATTCTAATCAGAGTACAATATTGTTAATGTGTAGATGTGATTTTTTCATTTATAATTTATTCCTTTAAAATACTATAAGTACCTAAATTTATTTTTAAATTTAATTTGATTTAAATTTAAATTTTAGATATTCGCACACTATTTTAAATTATTATTTTTAGATAAAAAGTAATTTTTTTAATATTTTTGTAATTTACTTATCAAGAAAAGAGATTAATTTATACTAACTCCATAACAGGAACAAAGTGGAGTAAATAACTAAATATTAATTTAAATTCATTTTCCTTATATGCTTGCCAATCTTACATTCATTACATATCTATTTTGGCCATTTTTTTTATCATTACATATCTATATTGGCCATATTTGATCAGAAATATTTAATACTTTTTCTAAAAAAATGACATATTTTATTAAATAAAATATAATCTCACTTAAGGGCCAGCAATATATTTGTAGTTTGATTTTCGTTTTATCTCCATTTGATTTGTTTATATGACATCCAAACAATATCCACGACAATCTACCCAAAAATGGAAACAAAGTAAACACAAATTGAAATTCATTTCCACGTACTAGTCGATCTTACATTAATGGAGACTCTCTATATTGACCATTATTATCCAAAACACATAAGATTTTTGTTTAAAAATATGTCTTTTTGTTCGATATCATACCAACTAGGGGAAGCGTGCCTCTATAATTTTTTTAATAATAAATAAATAAAAACAAAAGTTAAATACAGTTAATAAAAAATGAAATAAAAAAAACTAACAATAAAAAAACAGTGGAAAAAAATTTAAAAGTTTAAGGAGGAATCTAAGAGTAAAACCGTCCAACAAAATGTGGACACTAAATAGAGTATTGCCTTTATAATTAGTATAGATTAATATTAGTTAAATGACATTAATAATAAAAATTAGTCAAAGAAACTGAAAGTAAAAAAACAATTAGTTGAGCGCGACGAGTAGTAATAACCGTGAAGATTATAGGGAATAAAGTGACCGACATGTCCCTACAACATAAGCGTCGAGACTCGAGCGGTAATGAGTAACAGGGAGAGTTGAAATGTAAAACATGTGTCCTCTATAAATTGGCATCAATACTGTGATTGTGTTTTAAGAGAAACCGCAGAGAGAGAGAGAGAGAGAGAGAGAGAAAAAGTAGCGATTAGCGATGGGTGTGAACTCTAACAGAGTGGAACACTTTGATAGCCATGATAGCGCCATCAAAATCCACGACGAGACAATGCCGCCGCCATCATTGCAAATCCATGCAGTGCAGTTGCCACCACACCGGACCACACTCCACAAACTCAGGCACAGAGTCTCCGAAATTTTCTTCCCAGATGACCCTCTCTACCGTTTCAAGAACCAAACTTGCTTCAAAAAGTTCCTCCTCGCACTTCAGTATCTCTTTCCCATTTTCCACTGGGCCCCAAACTACAATCTTACCCTTCTTCGCTCTGACCTCATCTCTGGCCTCACCATTGCCAGCCTCGCCATTCCTCAGGTTCACAACATTTAGCGACCGAAATTGCCTTTTTTTTTTTTTTTTTTCCTTTCAAACTTGTATATAAATTGTTTCGCCACCAATTTTACTTTTTCTTATATAGCTTGCTTGATTGCATGTTTTACATGTGATTTTTCCTGTTTTTTCAACTGGTACTATAATCACAAAAATTTTAGTCACAGATTTTTTTAAAACTTGTACTGTATAAATTGTTTCGTCGCTAATTTTACTTTTTCATGTTTTTTCAACTAGTACTATAATCACAAAAAACTTTAGTCAGTTTTTAAAAACTAGTATATAAATTGTTTCTCACTAATTAAAATTTTCTTATATAGCGTGTTTGATTGAATGTTTTAGATGTGATTTTTCATGTTTCTAACATAATTATAACTTCTGCGTCTTAAATGTGATTTTTCTAGTCTCGGCGAGTTTTCATACACCCTAGTAGGAGTCTGACTTTAATTTCTTCTTCTTTCAAACATAACATTTTACAAACTCTTTTATTATTAACATAAACGTACTTGCATCATATGTTAACGCGTCTGAAAGTTTCAATGTTTGTCTCTTGTTCTTTGCAGGGAATCAGTTATGCCAAGCTTGCCAACTTGCCACCTATTCTTGGATTATGTTAGTATTATTTTTTTTTTGTCGTTTCCGCGTTGCCTGGAATTGAGTTATTGTAGTAAAATAGAAAATATGTTACGATGGACGTTTCAAAATATTGTGGGGGAAAGTAACGGTTGAAATGGTTTGAATATGGTGCAGATTCGAGTTTTGTTCCCCCATTGATATACTCGCTGCTTGGAAGTTCTAGACATCTTGGTGTTGGACCTGTTTCCATTGCGTCTTTGGTCATGGGATCAATGTTAAGTGATAAAATTTCTTACACTCAAGAACCTATTCTCTATCTGGGATTGGCTTTCACCGCCACTTTCTTTGCTGGTGTATTCCAAGCCTCTCTGGGTATATTAAGGTATTAGTTAATTCAATACACCCAAAAATTAATTTTAAACTATGCATAATCTAATTTTAATTTATCTATAAATACCTATATAAAAGTTGAGAAAACATTACTTTAAAAATCATATATTAACAACAAATTATGATTGAATAAATGGTGTAAAGGTGTTTTTGAGAAGTGAAAAATTCTAAATTGTTTTCCTAATAAAAAAAACTTTTAGTAAAGTTGAAAATGAAGAATTTATGGTTACTTGCATTTACAGGCTGTTTTTACTGGCTAGTTATATTTTATGATTAAAAATAAGCTTTTGGTTGTGTATACACAGGCTAGGCTTCGTAATTGATTTTCTGTCGAAGGCAACGCTGGTTGGATTCACAGGCGGTGCTGCCGTTATTGTGTCACTGCAGCAGCTGAAAGGTTTACTTGGAATAGTGCACTTTACCAGCAAGATGCAAATAATTCCAGTAATGATCTCTGTTTTCAAGCAAAGACACGAGGTACAGAGCTCCACCATTAGCATCGAATATTCGAATCTAATTGCGATTTACTTTAACAATGTTTGCTTGGAATCAAATATTTTACCACTGTACCATTTTTTTTTACTGAGTTAACTTATTCATCAATGATTTTTTTACATGAAAAGTTTTTTTTTTTTAAGGAATTACATGAAAAGTTATAAACACCAAATAGACATCTATTTAATTTTAGTTCGATTAGAGTGGATCGTGTATGATTTTAATTTTTGAAATTGATATAGTTGTCTATAGTAATTAAATCTTTACCACCCTATTAGAAGTAAAAGATAATAATAAAATAAATTACTAGTCACTAATAGTATATTTCAAATATGTAACTTGATGTATAAATTAATTTAAATATCATTTTTTTTATAATAAATACTAAACATGAAAATGGTTTCTAAGTTGAATCAAATCATTTCTATTTTTTTAATGATTAGAAATACTGAAAAGAGGTAAAACTTATTGTGAGAAATTAAATTCGCACATTCTTAATTTATGTTTTAGAAATTATTCAATCAAGTTGATTTCATAGTACAAGAACAGCCTTTAGTTATGCTTTTTGAAATGCGAATAAAGTTGAGAAAGTAAAATTAAAAATACAGACAAAAAAAATTGTTTTGATATTTTTTCTGGTTACTGTTTCGCATCTTTCAAAGGTCTAGCAAAGCTACCTAGAAAAGAAAATAACTCTCCCCCACCACACAACCCTTTCAAGCATTCTGATAGAACTGATTCTTTTATTAAGAATTTAGACTATCATTGCACTCCAAGATTGACAAGCGGAGGATACCTATTTTTATAAAATATGTTTTCTTGCAGTATTATATTAGGGAATCACATTCCTAAAGAAAGAAAAAATTCTTGGAGAATCACAAAAAAAAGTTATCTTTAATTTTTCTTGCTTTCTATAGCTCTAATTAATGGTCACTTTTAAATGAAAGGTACCTGGCCTAGTGAATGTAAGCGTAAATACGTGCATGTTCACTAACATATTTGAGCAACTTTGCAGTGGTCATGGCAAACCATTCTTTTGGGATTCGGCTTCCTGGTCTTCTTGCTGACGACAAGGCACATTGTAAATTTCTCTATCTTGCACAAACACATTTATACAGTTTACTGTCATTTGCTTTTACTGTTCTCTTCTTTTTTTAATCTCACAGTTCTTAATCATTGCAACAGAGTTTGAGGAAACCAAAACTATTCTGGGTTTCAGCAGCTGCCCCATTGGCATCAGTTATTCTTTCAACCATTTTAGTCTTTCTTCTGAGAAATAAGACTCATCAAATTTCAGTTGTAAGACACTAAGACAGATATTTGATCATTGATTTTTTTCAACACACAAGAGATGCACAATTATAACTTATTTTTCTAATAACTACTACTATGTATATTCTCTGGCAGATTGGGCACTTACCAAAGGGAGTTAATCCACCATCAGAAAACATGTTATACTTCAATGGTCCTTACTTGGCTCTTGCTATCAAAACTGGCATCATCACAGGGATCTTATCTCTCACTGTAAGTTTCCCTGTTGGTCACAAAAAATCTTTGATTTGCATTCTCATGTATTCATCTTAACTATATGTTTACAGACATTAAATATATCATATTATGTAGTTTCATTTAACTGTCACTCTTATTCCACCAAATTTTCTTATGTGACAGGAAGGAATAGCAGTAGGGAGAACATTTGCTTCACTTAAGAACTACCAGGTGGATGGAAACAAAGAAATGATGGCCATTGGTCTAATGAACATAGCTGGCTCTTGTTCTTCATGTTATGTTACAACAGGTAATAATTCTCCTCTAATTTGATCATATGCCTAGTTACCTAAGAAGCATTGATTTTGAGAAAGTCTACACATACATTCTTATGTGTCAAATATACTTGCAGGATCCTTTTCTCGATCAGCTGTTAACTATAATGCTGGAGCACAGACAACAGTTTCAAATATAATCATGGCTGCAGCTGTTCTAGTGACACTTCTGTTTCTCATGCCTCTTTTCTACTATACACCAAATGTTGTCTTAGCGGCCATTATCATCACTGCTGTGATTGGTCTAATAGATTATCAATCTGCATATAAATTGTGGAAGGTTGACAAACTTGATTTCTTGGCCTGTTTGTGCTCCTTTTTTGGGGTTCTGTTCATTTCAGTGCCTTTAGGCCTTGGTATAGCGGTAAGCTGTTAATTCATTAATTTTTTTTCTTCCTGTTATTCACAAAGCTAAAATATAATAGCATGATAATGTAATTGTTTTGCCATAAAATTACCAACTGACTTGGTCAAAATCTTCAGGTTATCATATCAGTCCTCAAGATCCTGCTTCATGTCACTCGACCAAGCACTTTGGTTTTGGGGAATATACCAGGAACACAAATATTCCACAACATAAACCAATACAAAGAAGCTTTAAGAGTTCCTTCATTTCTCATTTTGGTTGTTGAGTCTCCAATCTATTTTGCTAACTCAACTTATCTTCAAGAAAGGTAGGTCAATGCTATTTCAATAATGTAGCTCAGTATGGTGCTTTTGAATCCATAATTCCATATGATTGAGAGCTTCTCCTGCAACAGGATACTGAGATGGGTGCGAGAAGAGGAAGAGCATATAAAAGCTAATAATGGAGCTCCATTGAAGTGCATAATTTTAGACATGACAGGTACATATTATTTTCATTGGACCTACAACATTAATTATCTAAAATTTTGACTTAATAATATTCTTTTTTGTCAGCCGTCACAGCCATAGACACAAGTGGGCTTGACACTTTATGTGAACTTAGAAAGATGCTGGAGAAGAGATCACTTGAGGTACAGACGCTGATTGAGATGTCAAAAGGCCTAAAACACTACCCTACCCATTATTTTGTTTTCTAACCTCTACATTTATTATTGGCTACTGCAGCTTGTTCTGGCAAATCCTGTTGGAAATGTGATGGAAAAATTGCATAAGTCAAACATTTTGGATTCTTTTGGATTAAAAGGAGTCTATCTCACAGTGGGAGAAGCTGTGACTGACATTTCATCAATCTGGAAAGCTCAGCCTTGATTTCCCAACAGTGGTGTTCAAGGACTTATATATGGGGATAAACTCTCTAACCTTATATATTTTTGCCTGCGATTAATACTTTTGTTTAAAATCCGGAGAGTCTAATTTCTGTTGGTAGAAACCTTCAAAACAATATTACCCCGTAAAAATGAAAAAGGAGTGCCTTGTTCTTTTAGAAGAATGTTTCTTATATCAGGTTGATGGCCCTGCCGATGTTGCTCCTTATAGTTTCTCTGCTGTTTTACCAATTTTGCTTCTTGTTAGAGAGGGAAAAGAATCCCAGACATGTTTGATAACCATAACCTTATTCATGTAGAAAAATTGAGTTCAAAATATGATTACAACATTATAGTTTCTCTGCTGTTCTACCAATTTTGCTTCTTGTTAGAGAGGGAAAAGAATCCCAGACATGTTTGATAACCATAACCTTATTCGTGTAGAAAAATTGAGTTCAAAATATGATTATAAGAATATAACCTTAAGAAGAAAGAATGGAAAAATGGCCATCTCTTCTTTTAAACAACATTTTTGCCACAAAATTAATCCACGAAGGTAGTATAAAAGACATTTTTTTTTACAGAAAGGTAGTCTAAAAGACTTGATGGCTAGATATAATAAAATTGTGTAAAGAGTAATAATACAAAAACAGTTTATTATTTTAAATAACTTTAAAAAAATATTTTTTTATTTTCATTTTATATCACATCATAAATTATAGCATATCTATATTTTTTTTCTTTTATTTTCTAGCTTACTCTAGGTGTTAAATATTATAATAGGTGTCCATGTAAGATTTTTCTTGGATTCAAATCTAGTAATTCATTTTACATCTCTTTTCTCTTTCCCCCATTGGCCTCCTTCCTTTTCTCAGCATTCCAACATCGCGGAGGGTCCTTTTTTTCAAAGTAAAAACTGTGCCTAAGTTCTTACTAGACTATGTTCATTCATAAAAGTGATTGGACCTTTTAAAAAGTTATCATCATAATTAAATCCTAATGATGATACAATAACACTAGTAAGATTTTATGGATGAAGATATTGATAATAGCATTTAATTTAATTAGTCATGGTTACAAGAAGAGGCCCAAAGACACTACCATATGCAAAGAGCCCGGAGCAAACCACTATAGAGCCAAGCCAGATTTTGTGTCACAATTCACAAATGACAAATACCAGATACGTTAGTAGCAGCACAGGCTTCAATGAACAGTAAACATGAGGAATTTTAGCCTGCCTACAAGTATGTCAAGTGTCTTAAATATTAGTAATATCATTTTTAACGTGTGAAATGAAGAAATGACATCCAACATTTGAAAGCAAGGAGAACATTGAAATGTTGCAACCTAGGCAACAAAACCTTACGATTGTTATTAAGGCAAACTACGAAATGTGCACATGCTTATCATATTATCGCACACAATCGACAGGACATTTTATATGATACTGGCTAGCAAACACCCTACTTAAAGGAATTATAGTGACAAAGTAAAACTACCAATACAACTGCACAGAGAAAGACCAAAGAGTTACACATCTATAGATCAATCAAGAAGTAAAAAACAAATTACAGAGCTCCATTCTGCTTTTGAACATAACACCATTACAAGATATGGCACACAATTTACGTATACTTGCAAGATTTTGAACAGAGCCAAGAACTCATAAAAATAGTAAATTTTTTTTTGGAACTGAGATTTTTTTATTGAGTATTATTTTATATGATTGAAAATATTTAAACAACAATATCGTATACAATTATCAGTGTATTTTAGTTAGTAATGCATTTTTATCTTCTAAAATATTAGAGAGTTTTATCCTCTAAAATGTACTTCTTTGTTTTATAGGTTTCAACTAATTAAAAATTATCTTTAGTATGGTTTGTAAGATAAATTTATCAATGATTTATTATTACATAGCAATAAAAAAAATTCACACTCAACGAATCAAAATTAATGGATGACACTGGAAGAATTTTACATTAATTGGACATGTATTCATTGTTTATATTTTCTTATTCAAAATATACAAATATTTATATTTAATTTAATTTCTACTCACTATCAATATAAAATTTTACATCAAAATTCACCATAAACATGACTTTTAACATATTTATTCTAGAATTTTGTAGTTGTAGGTATATTCTATAATCTATACAGTTTTATTTGGATATTTATCTTTTTTTATTGTTTAATTTAATCATTTTTTTTTTAGTTTTCTGTTTTAAAAAAAATCAAAATGGTCTTTTTGTCAATACGCAGTTAAAATTATTAGTGAAATAAAGATATTAATGACTAAAAATTATCATAAAATATGAATTTATTTTTTTCCTAACCCTCCTCCTCTTCTTATCCCTTCTTCTTCCTCTTTTCTCATCTTTCATCATCTTTATCTCCAACTCAACATCATATAACAAAAATCAGAAACATCATCACCACTATTAGCCGTGATGGAAATTGATGAAATTAACAGTGCCAAATTCAATTATCCCGATCTACTAAGCCTAATCTAGCAATAGCAGGAGATGGAAAGACAATTCAGACAAACAGCAACATTGTGATCCAATCGGGACCTAAAAGACATATTTGCAAAACCCATATATATAATAGGAAACAAGTGAAATGCATCTAAGATTCTAATTCCTCACAAATCAATCACTAGCATAGTCATGATACGTTCTTCCCCTCAAAAAAGAAACACAATTGCAGTAAGTAACGATAGTCCAAAAGCTAAAAAAAGCCCAAATTGAGTGAAAAGCAAGCACACACTTTTTTTTGTATAAAAAAAAAAGAGAGAGAAAGAAGGAATGTGGAAAAACTGACAGTGCTGACGGCACGCGGTGGTGTCAAAGGTAGAAGTAGGGAGGGCACATGTGGAAATAAACCAACATTGACAATTTTTAACAGTTAGTATTTTTATTTCACTAATTGTGTTAAATGTATTCTAACATAATGATTTTTATTTAAAATATAAAAGATCAAAATAATTTTTTAAAAAGATAAATAATTAAATTAAATAAAAAAAGATCAAATAAATCATTTGAACATCTTTATACATCCTTAGGTAATCTTATTTTTAGCTTTTAAAATTTCGTCATGACACATGATTCTTATATACTCATGTAAATAAAAAAATAAATAATTAAATTCATCTTTAAAAGTGTGAAACAAAAATTGATTTCTCAAAAATAAAAAATTCAAATTTAATTCATAATATACAAAAAGTATAACAAGTTGACTCTCCAGACAATTTAATGGCATTCCTAAACTTGTGATTCTAAAAAATACAATTTATTATCTATTAATCCTTAAATATTATAATTTAATAATAAAATAATTTATCACACTTTTGAAGTAAAACTTAAAGTTAAGGCACATGATGGCAGGAAGAGAAATGTCCTCTCCCCACTCTTGATGCAAATGCAGAGTAGGTGATGATTGATGGCGCAATCACGTCGCTATTAGTCTGTCTCTCTTGGCCTAATTGGTAGCCCACAAAGCCCATTTTTGGCAATTTGCATTGCAACGCTGACACCCGTACAACTTCTATACCTAGCTAAGAAACACAGTATGTACGTAACAACTAATAATAATAAATTAATAATCCTCTTCTTAAATTAATTTTAATTGAGGCAAGAATTGCTTTGTGGTGCTTTTTTCAAGTCTTCAACTATCAAAGATTCATCAATTACTATTTTAATCTGTTGGTCCACATCAACAAAATCAATTACAAGGTTCATTAACAAAATTCTTTTGACAAATAAGATGCGGGTATTGGCAATGAACACCGGGAAACCATGTCATAGGATAAATGATTTATGTAATTTAACTTTGGAGTAAGGCCCCCGCTCTGGAGACAACGAGGCACACTAGAGCAGCAAAATGAAGAAATGATAATTTGGGAAGAAGAACACTGGCATATGTATGTAGTCATAGTATGAGAACAAATTTACCATTCCAAATTTATCTCTGACCAAACAATGCAATAAACAAACTAGATTAGTTAAAAATCTCAATGGCAAATAGGGAGTATGATTATTATTAATTTTAAGCAAAGGTAGAACTGTACAAGGCAATGATAGGCAAGTAAAAAGAAAATGATGAGAAGCAAGGGCCTACTGTAGCCTCTTTAATCAACTCATCCAGTGATCATTAGAATGCATATATATGTCAAAGAGTTACCAGAGGGAGCAAACTCTGCCTATTCCAGCAATAATAACTCACTGAACCATGAAATATGGTTCTTGTTGACAACCAGCACACTACATAATTTTGCATTGCAACCATCCATAGCACAAACAAATCCACATAGGAAGCTGTTTGTAAATAAAATTATTCACAGTATCTCTCAACGAAGTAAAAAGAAAGCATGTTATTTGGACAAAAGCAGACCCGTGAGGAAGAGATCATGGTAACTTGAGTCAGGAGAGCTCTCTGCTGAGTTAGTACAAGTTTTCTCAAATTCCTCCCCTACCAAAATTTCCTCTGATCCACATTCAAAACTGCAAAATGCTTTCTCACCTCTGCAAGATATACAATATATTACAACTAATGCTTTTGAGGCGACTGAAGTAACAGTAGCTTAGAGAAATGTTTGTGACAAACCTGTATCTATAAATGTCTTCCTCCTTCACGAATTTCTTATTACATGAGTAACAAAAGCTCAAAACATTGTCAGAAGGATAAGGGGCTGATCCATCTGAAAATGCAGGAACTTGAGAATAGCTGAAAGCAGGTTCTTCCTTGCTGAACTCAGTGAAGTCGTTGTTGTGACATTCCAAAATGCAGTCACCAAAAATATGTGTTCTCTTAGGGTTTGGACCATGAGAAATTATACAGGTATAATCCTCAGAAAGCTCTATCTCTCTTGCAGAGAGTGAGCCTATACACCCTTTGCTAAAATCAATGGATATTGGAAGTGAATTTGATTTAATTTTCAAAGAATTATCTACCTGTGAAACTCTGCTTGTCACTTGAGGCAAACTCATTAATATAGATGTATTATTTCCAACACCTAATTCATTGATTCCCAAATTGGAGTTTTGAGTTGAGTTGATTAGTGAGGAAGGGCTAAAGGAATCAGGCAAACAAGTTATGGTACTTTTGAAAGCTTCGCATTCCCAATTGTCATCTTTCTTTCCAGAGACATCATCAAAGTTTTCCAGTTCAGATTTGGGAATTGTGGTTTCAGAAGGAAGTGAAATTACATAGTTTTTTGGCAAGGAATTAGATTTCAAATAAGGCGCAAGGGATTCATGGTTGTTGTTTGAGAATTTAAGGATGCCAGTTTTCACCTGTGGTCCAAAAATTATACCTTTCCTCTTAAATTTAGGAAGGATGTCATTGTTAAGTTTGGTTTCATTAGCAAGGGAACTTATGATGCCAAGGCCTACTTTACTGCCATCAAACTGCTTCTTATGCCCAGTTTGAAATGGTGGTCTAGACTTGGCACTAAACGGGTTGCTAAGATTTGAGAAGAGTCTGCAATCCAGAGGAGATGTAGGGCTCCAAACAGATTCAGAATCTGGCAAACCTTTAGCACCAACCCCCAACCTAGAACCAGAGGTATGGAAAATTGAGAAACTCTTTTGTCTTAGGCTTAATGCATCACAAGGTACAGAGAAATTGGAAGAAGAATCAGCCATAGGATTACAAATCTTCCAAATATGATCCTTTTCCCTTCTTCAGCATTATCCTAGTGTCACATTCCTCTTAAAAGGATGAAATCATCATTTCCTTGCTGCATCAAATTCAAAAAGCTAAAGAGATAGCATTGTATTAATTCCTAGACAATAGGAATC
>PYAF01000856.1:626053-636634 GCA_007407185.1 Glycine tomentella
AATTGATATATTTTTTATCCGTCAAATGTTAATTTTTAATTTATTTGTTTTTGTTCATTTGATATTAAAATTATAAACAAAATATATAAATGTGAGAATGTAGTACACTACTTTTTGTGAGATGAGAGTATTCAAAAAGGATAGTAAAAAAAAACAAAGTGGAGAAAATAAAATAATGAGTATTAGAAAAAATATATCATTTTAATTTTTTTCTTAAATAATTAAAAAATATGTTAAAATCCATTGAATCCTAATACAGTCGTAATTAAAGAGATTGAGAAATATCTACAGATTAATTTTAATCTAATAATAATTATTGGTCCAATTTATTTTATATTTGATTTAATTTATTTAATAGAGACTACAAAGAAATAAAAACTGACAGAGAAACCCCAAGATCCATAAAAGCATGTTTTCGCAAACAAGCCCAACTTTCCAGTTTCAGAAACCTAAAAAAAAGCAGGAAGCAACGAGAGAGCAAGGGTTCCGAATATAGATGTTTCTAGAAGCTGGGAGGATCCTCCAGACATCTCTGGGACCAATCTAGCACCTCTTTTGTTTTCCGTTCAAACTGGTAATTTAACCAGAAATAAAAGATAAAGAAAAATAATATATACAATTTATGGTATAAAAATTATAAAAAATTGGATGAATATTGAAAATAATGAGGTATATTGGAGAGGTATTTTCCAAAGCTCACAAACACAAATAAAATAAGGATTTTTTTAACTAAAATCGAAAATATTATGGACAATAATTTTCTGCTTTCAATAAAAATATTTATATGATAAAATTAAATAAATAAATAGAAACTCAAAATTCCACAGCGGCTCACAGCCAAAGCAAACTCAAGACTCTAGCCCCTTTATTAAGGACCGTCTCATCTACTCGATAGTACGTTAATATTCAGCTGCGGTTTTTGAATCTCTTAAGATTGTTCCAGAACCTTTCAAAACCCTCTCTTCTCTCTCTCTTCGATCGCTTCGCCTGGTAAACCCTATTTCTTCTTCGCCTTAGATTTATGTTCCTTTTGCTTCCTCTCATCATAGATCTGCCTGTTCTCGGTGCTATATTCACGCATTTTTAGGAAAAAGTAATAATAATGTTTTATTGAATGGGTAAATTAAAAGGGTAGAGTTTGGTTGTATTTCTAGGTGGTGAGTTCAACGATGACAAGACAAGTCCATAATCAGCTCCAAGGCAGGGTATCAGTACTAAAACAATGGCTTTTCCTTCGAAGATTCTCTCTGTGGTCGATGAAGAAGGAAGCAGAGTTAGAATCCGCACTCTCACGAAATCGGCGTTGGATAGTCAACAACCAAATCAAGAACATCATCCTCCGCTACCCCAACAATGAAATCCCTATCCAAACTCTCCAGAAGAAGTTCAAAACCCTAGATCTCCAAGGCAAAGCCCTAAACTGGCTCTCCAAGTACCCTTGCTGCTTTGAAATCCACGACAACCGCTGCCGCCTCACCAAACGCATGATGAATCTCGTCGCAGAGGAACAGTCCCTTGTCGATTCCCAAGAGCTCCTCTTCGCTCGCATCTTAGCTAAACTCCTCATGCTAACCCTCAACAAGAGACTCACCGTCCTCAAAATCAACGAATTCAAACGCAGTTTCGGCTTCCCCGACGATTACATCCTCAGAATCGTCCCAAAGTACCCTAATTTGTTCCGAATCGTCAACGAGAGCGGCCGGAGAAGCTCCTTGGCCGTTGAGCTGCTGCATTGGGATCCCGACCTCGCCGTCTCCTCCATCGAAGCATCCGCGAAGAAGCTAGGCACTCCGCCGCGATTTTCGTGCTCTTTGCCGTCCAGTTGGGTGAAATCATGGGAGAGGTTTCACGAATTTGAGTCAATTCCGTACTTTTCGCCATATTCGGAATCGAGAGGGTTGGTGGACGGGTCCAAGGAGATGGAGAAGAGGAATGTCGGTTTGGTGCATGAGTTGTTGTCATTGACTCTGTGGAAGAAGTTTTCAATTATGAAGTTGGGACATTTTAGGAGGGAGTTTGTTTTGCCTGATAAGTTGAATGTGTTGCTGCTCAAGCACCCGGGGATTTTCTATGTTTCAAATAAGTATCAGATTTACACTGTGCTTCTTAGAGAGGCCTATGTTGGGTCTCAGCTTGTGGATAAGGATCCTTTGGTAGTTGTGAAGGACAAGTTTGGGGAGTTGATGCAGGAGGGGCTTCATGAGTACAATCAGCGGCGGTTCCAACTTAATGTTGAAAAGAGGAGGAAGAAAGGGGTTCCTTTGGTTAGTGTGGATGATGGTGCAAAGGGTAGAAGGAGAAGTCGCGAAGTTGATGATGATGATGATAATGGTGGTGGAGATGGTAAGGTGGGTAGGTTGTTTGACCCTGAAGAAAGAAAACGGTTTTATAGAGTTCTTTTTGACGATGATGCTTCTTGAAATTCCACCTAAGTCTGTAGTTTAGATATCAGCTCTGCCCTCCCCGTTCTGAAAGATGATTGCATACTATATTACTTATTTATTAACTTTTTATTTGTTGGAGGTTTAGAGATGACAATGGCAGATTAATGTGTGTAATCCAAGGTTTAACAGGTTTTGTGCGTTGCCACATTTCTTATGTTTAAGGCGGGGTTATATATCTGGTGGTTGTTGATTTGGCTCTTTTATCTAATCTAACTACTATGAATAACAAGACAACAAGGTCCTGTGTATGAGCAATCCAATGATGAACTTAATGAAAATATCGAGTCTTAATCTGAATTCTTTCTTGTATTAGTTTCTCATTATAAGAATTGTGAACTGCAATTGCCTATTTGTCAATGTTTCTTTCCTTCATATTAAGTTCACATTTTCTGGGTCCTCCTGTATCTTGCATCAGGTCTTGTAACCTAGGTGAAACTTGTTTGATATAAAATAGAGTTTAGTATCTTAAGCATGACATATATTAAAAAAACAAAGGGGACAATGAGCAGATTGTTCTCTGCCTGAACAGGAAAGTTCCAATTTCGATTTTGCTATGTGAACCTAGATTGTTATTGTTATGCGCTGTGCTTATCATTCTCCGCATTGTTATTGTTATCCTTTATGATTTTATATGTGAAATTTAATTAATCTCCGAATAGATTTATGCCTATTTGGCTTTGAGCTTTAGCATCAAGCTAGATCTAGAACTTGTGTCTCCATCTCCATTTACGGCGAAAAGTACGGAATTGACTCAAATTCAAATTCGTGAAACCTCTCCCATGATTTCACCCAACTGGACGACAAAGAGCACGAAAATCGCGGCGGAGTGCCGAGCTTCTTCGCGGATGCTTCGATGGAGGAGACGGCGACGTCGGGATCCCAATGCAGCAGCTCAACGGCCAAGGAGCTTCTCCGGCCGCTCTCGTTGACGATTCGGAACAAATTAGGGTACTTCGGGACGATTATGAGGATGTAATCGTCGGGGAAGCCGAAACTGCGTTTGAATTCGTTGATTTTGAGGACGGTGAGTCTCTTGCTGAGGGTTAGCATGAGGAGTTTAGCTAAGATGCGAGCGAAGAGGGGCTTGGGAATCGACAAGGGACTGTTCCTCTGCGACGAGGTTCATCATGCGTTTGGTGAGGCGGCAGCGGTTGTCGTGGATTTCGAAGCAGCAAGGGTACTTGGAGAGCCAGTTTAGGGCTTTGCCTTGGAGATCTAGGGTTTTGAACTTCTTCTGGAGGGTTTGGATGGGGATTTCGTTGTTGGGGTAGTGGAGGATGATGTTCTTGATTTGGTTGTTGACTATCCAACGCCGATTTCGTGAGAGTGCGGATTCTAACTCTGCTTCCTTCTTCATCGACCACAAAGAGAATCTTCGGAGGAAAAGCCATTGTTTTAGTACTGATACCCTGCCCTGGAGCTGATTATGGACTTGTCTTCTCATCAATAAACTCACCACCTAGAAATACAACCAAACTCTACCCTTTTAATTTACCCATTCAATAAAACCCTATTGCTTGTCATTATTAGGAAGCCTTTTCTTTTATATTCAGATTTTTAGTTTTATTTTGTACTTACCATATACGTTCTTGTATTTAGCCAAGTTAAAATACAATTTCGATGAAAATGGATTGGATGATTTGATCTGATGGACTTTAACTATATAGTGCTTCATGTTAGATCGAGAGAAAAATATTGGTATTTAGTTTTGAAGGGCTCCTTGTGCTTTTAGTGCTGCATGTTATGCCATTACAAATTAATTTATTTGAATAACTGTTTTATTTGATTGCTGCATGCTTTTCTAGCTCAATAATACATGAGCTGGTGTCCTAGGTATTGCCTAGATGTCGTTTCTACTTGTCTTCGTTATTGTTCTTTCTACTGAAGTCATTTTCTATTCCACTGCTAGCAAATTAGAATCGATGCATCAGATGTAAATGTGACATATGGTTTTTTTACTTGCGCTTTTTAGATATTCTTTTTAGCTGAGATCAAGCAAAAATGAGCGTGGTTGGATTTGATTTTGGTAATGAGAGCTGCATTGTTGCTGTCGCAAGACAAAGGGGGATTGACGTTGTGCTCAACGATGAGTCAAAGCGTGAAACACCTGCAATTGTCTGCTTTGGTGACAAACAGCGGTTCCTCGGGACAGCCGGGGCTTCTTCTACTATGATGAACCCAAAGAATTCCATCTCACAGATAAAGAGGTTAATTGGTAGACAATTTGCTGATCCGGAATTGCAGCAAGATATCAAGACGTTCCCCTTTGTTGTCACTGAAGGACCTGATGGATATCCTTTAATTCATGCACGGTACTTGGGTGAATCTAGAACATATACACCTACCCAAGTATTTGGAATGATGTTATCAAACCTTAAAGAAATAGCTGAGAAAAATTTGAATGCTGCTGTTGCTGATTGCTGCATTGGAATTCCACTTTATTTTACCGATCTTCAGAGGAGGGCAGTCTTGGATGCTGCCACTATCGCGAGTTTGCACCCACTTCGTCTGTTTCATGAAACAACAGCAACTGCATTGGCTTATGGAATTTATAAGACTGATCTTCCTGAAAATGATCAGCTGAATGTTGCCTTTGTTGATGTTGGACATGCTAGCATGCAAGTATGCATTGCTGGATTTAAAAAGGGGCAGCTAAAAGTGTTGTCCCAATCATATGATAGGTCCCTAGGTGGTAGGGACTTTGACGAGGTTCTGTTAAACCATTTTGCTGCAAAGTTTAAGGAGGAGTACAAGATTGATGTTTTCCAAAATGCCAGGGCTTGTCTGAGGTTGAGGGCTGCTTGCGAGAAGCTGAAGAAGGTGCTTAGTGCTAATCCAGAGGCACCTTTGAACATTGAGTGCTTAATGGATGAGAAGGACGTCAGAGGCTTTATCAAGCGTGATGAGTTTGAGCAACTAAGTCTTCCAATTTTGGAACGGGTGAAGGGACCTTTGGAGAAGGCACTTGCAGAGGCAGGTCTTACAGTTGAGAATGTGCACATGGTTGAGGTGGTTGGTTCCGGATCTCGTGTACCAGCTTTAAACAAAATATTGACAGAGTTCTTCAAAAAGGAGCCTAGGCGGACAATGAATGCTAGTGAGTGTGTTGCCAGGGGTTGTGCATTGCAGTGTGCAATTCTCAGTCCAACTTTTAAAGTACGGGAGTTTCAGGTAAATTTTCCCCAGCTGTATTGTTCTCTAGTTCAAAATGCCCTCTGCAAAGTTTTAAAATTAAGGGATCATGGACTTCAGCATTTGTTTTGTTATTTTTTGGGTATATGTTTTGTACCTTGAATATTGAATTACTTGTCTATGGTATCTCCCTTTGCTTTAGATTATTTAGGGGTTTTGAATTTCAATGTAAACTATGCTCGTGAATTACTATTTTGTTGTGGTGAGTTGTTTGTACTTGTGGTAGTATTATATTTTATATAATCTTGCTCTTTTGTTTCATGATGTGAAGGTCAACGAAAGCTTTCCTTTCTCAATTTCTCTCTCGTGGAAAGCTCCAAGTTCTGATGCACAGGAAAGTGGACCAGATAATAAACAAAGTACCCTTGTTTTCCCCAAGGGAAATCCCATACCAAGTGTCAAGGCACTGACCATCTACAGGTCAGGAACCTTTTCTATTGATGTTCAGTATGATGATGTGAGTGGTTTGCAAACACCTGCAAAGATCAGCACATATACTGTAAGTCAGTTTTTAAGATTTTATTTACACACACAACACATTCTTTTAGCAGTCATTTGACTCTCAAGTTTACTTAAATGTATGCAGATTGGCCCTTTCCAATCTACAAAAAATGAAAAAGCAAAAGTTAAAGTGAAAGTTCGGTTGAATGTGCATGGAATTATATCTGTCGAATCTGCAACTGTAAGTCTCTCTAAGCTTGTCGATTGCTTTTATTATTTCTCTGCTATACTTATCTTGTGAGGTTATTATGGAAGTAAACCATAGAGCCTCCGTTTCTAATTTCTTATATTTTCCCCCTTAAGCTACTGGAAGAGGAAGAAGAAGTTGAGGTTCCAGTTTCCAAAGAACCAGCAGGAGAAAATTCCAAGATGGAAACTGATGAAGCTCCTGCTGATGCTGCTGCACCTCCTAGCACCAATGACATTGATGTTAACATGCAAGATGCTAATGCCAAGGCAACTGCTAATGCCCCTGGAGCCGAAAATGGTACCTCTGAGGCAGGAGATAAGCCTGTGCAGATGGATACTGATACCAAGGTAAATGGTGAAAGGAAAATTTAAGCATATTATTGGAATTTTTTTTCATTGGTCAATTTTTAGATGTGATTTGTTTATTTCTGTTGATAGTTTGTGATTTGACTGGCTTTACTTGTATAACAGGTTGAGGCTCCAAAGAAGGAAGTTAAGAAAATAAACATTCCTGTGGTAGAGTTAGTTTATGGAGCAATGGCAGCTACGGATGTCCAGAAAGCTGTAGAGAAGGAGTTTGAAATGGCTTTGCAAGATAGAGTCATGGAGGAAACAAAAGATAAGAAAAATGCAGTTGAGGCTTATGTTTATGACATGAGAAACAAGGTGATGATTGCCATGGTTTTCTTGTTATTTGAGGTCAATTTTTTTTTATTTTTTATTATTACTAAAACTAATTTCTTGTTATCATTTCAGCTTATTGACAAATACCAAGAGTTTGACATTGATTCAGAGAGGGAAGCATTTACTGCTAAACTTCAGGAGGTGGAAGACTGGCTATATGAGGATGGTGAAGATGAAACTAAAGGCGTATATATTGCCAAGCTAGAAGAGCTCAAGAAGGTAAGAAATTTTAGTGATTAGAAACTCTGACCCGAGCTGATCTGGTATTGCTAAGGCCTGGTTGTTTTAGAGAATATTTCTATCCCTACCAGTGTAAAAATAGAGACTAGAGAGATGCCTTCAGTTATTTTTTGTAGCATGATGCATAAATACCTGCGAAAAGCATATATTTTTTGTTTTGGTTTTTGCCATCATAATGGATATTTACATGATTGCAGCAAGGTGATCCAATTGAAGAGCGTTACAAGGAATACATGGAGAGGGGTACAGTAATTGATCAACTTGCCTATTGTATAAATAGTTATAGAGAAGCTGCAATGTCAAATGATCCCAAATTCGATCACATTGACATCAATGAGAAACAAAAGGTAATTGGTTGCTGCTCTGATTATGTAACACTTTTTTTTCGTGGTTGCCATTTAGCTGAGATTATTTTCCTTTTTATTTGTTTTCAGGTCTTAAATGAATGTTTGGAAGCTGAGAATTGGCTCAGGGAGAAAAAACAGCATCAGGACTCGCTTCCAAAATATGCCACCCCTGTAGTTTTGTCAGCTGACATAAGAAAGAAAGCGGAAGCTGTGGACAGGTATTTGCTTTTGTTCTTTGGATTTTAGGTCGCACTTTCTGTAGCTCGTGTTTCTTAACCTTGCTCATTGTTCCATGATAGGTTTTGTAAGCCAATTATGACGAAACCAAAGCCACTGCCACCCAAGCCAGCTACACCAGAAGCACCAGCAACCCCACCTCCTCAGGGTGGTGAGCAGCAGCAGCAGCAACAACCACCTCAGGAGAATCCTAATGCCAGTACTGATGAAAATGCGGGGGACAATGCTAATCCAGCCCCGCCACCAGCATCTGCTGAACCAATGGAGACTGACAAACCAGAGAACACAGGCTCTGCTTAATTTTTGTTGATTCTGTCTGGTCTCGACATTTTGCATAACAATTTGAATTGTGCTTGGAAAAATAGTTGTGGGTAAGAGTTGATGCTGAGATTGTTGCAAAAATTGGTAATGGGTGAATTATGGTCCCCATTTTCTATAAGTGGAATTACAATGCTTGTTTTCATTTGAGTTAAATGACCTGATTTTCCTTTTGCGTGGCATTATAACTTTCCATTTTCTTCAAACTCGTGTTGTTTTGTGAATTGTCTTCCCGTGATGGGTAGAGTTAAGCCACTGTGCCCTGAAACTTGGACGGCAGATTTAAAAAGCAGGTTTTTAGTAACAGTCGTGTATTTATAGTCTCTTGTTCTACTTTAGCATAAAACCATAATTCTGAACAATCTGTTAATTTGGTAAAAAAAAAAAAAAAAAGAAAAAGGGTTATAAAATAAGAATGTAAAAAGTTTTACGCATTTATTTAATCATATTTTATTATGTATTATAAGTTTATTGAATTTTAATACAAGAGTTTAATGTTTATAACTTATGATGTAAAATTATTTTAATTATAAATTATTGTTTAAATTAGTTTAAGATAATTATTTTAAAAGTTAATAAATTTATCATATATGATGAATTATAATGGAACAATTGTGTAAAAAAATTTATATTTTACATAAACATTAAACTAAAAAGAATACTATATGTTAATATTTCAATAGATTACAATTGAGTTACATATTTACTTTGCACTTTAAACAATTTACACATTTCAACAAGTTTAAATTTAGATTAGTAAAAATTTGTGTTATATTCGGAATGGGATGGTGTAATACAATTTTGTTAAGCTTGTACCATGATTCTTTTTGTGCGTCGAGAACAGCAGAGAAGCTTAAAAGAATTTTGTTATTAGAAATGAAAATGCTTAGCATTCCTCATTGTGAAAAATATAATAATTATTATAAAAGTCATATCAATAATACATAATGATTTGATTTATAATACTTAAAAGGAATGAAGATAATATATTATGAGAAAATATTGTAACTTTTTTCATCTGTAAAAATAAAAGATAATATTGGAATTTATAACATTTATTTATATTTTCAATCAATTTAGATTTTTTTAGTAAATATAATAAATTAATAATTATCTTTGAAATTATATTAATAATAATTTTTTATTGATATTGATTAAACTTTTACAATAATACGGGGATGATTTAAATATTTATTTTATAAATCTAACGACGAGCCCAGCCCAGCCCAGCTGATAAAAATACAAGCCCAATTAGTTCGGCTTTGTGCTGTTTGCTTGGTCGACGGTGTGAAAAACGAAAGAGAAAGCTTGCGACTTGCGATTACGATTAACAAATAGTTACTTTGGTTCGTAATCGTGCTCTTGCAGTTTGAAATTTGAAGCACCCTTTTGTAGTTCATGCTTTGTTTCTCGCATAAATTAATCCAACAAGTTGCAGTTAAGCTAGTTTTCGGCGAATCCAACAATGAGGAGGATATCAACTTTCCCTCCTTTCTGTCAGAGATTAAAACAAACAGGTTCTACTCACTCGCTTAAATGTTATTGTTCCCGTTGATTTTAATTTCCTTGTTTTTTTTTTTGTATATGAAGTGACACCTGAATTTGATTGATTATGCAACCTATAATCATATCTGATTGTGTGAGGTTTAAATTGAACTAGCAGAAAATGAGATTGTCCAAATGTTTTTGATTGATTATGCAACCTATAAATCATATCTGATTGTGTGAGGTTTAAATTGAACTAGCAGAAAATGAGATTGTCCAAATGTTTCGCTTGCCTAATTCCCATGAAGGAAACCACCATAACAATTCCATGAAAGGAGGACATGTGTTAAGGAGGGACCCATATTCCCGGACATTGGATGAGAGATTCATTAGAATTTTGAAAATATTCAAATGGGGACCTGACTCAGAAAAGGCCTTGGAAGTGCTGAAGCTGAAGGTCGACCCTCTCGCTTGGTTCGTGAGATTCTTAAGATAGATGTTGAGGTCAGTGTTAAGATTCAGTTTTTTAAGTGGGCTGGGAAGAGGAGGAATTTCGAACATGACTCGACCACTTACATGGCCTTGATTCGCTGCTTGGATGAACATAGGATGTTTGGTGAAGTGTGGAAGACAATACAAGACATGGTTAAAGGTTCATGTGCAATGGCTCCTGCTGAATTGTCTGAAATTGTGAGAATCTTGGGGAAGGCCAAGATGGTCAACAGGGCATTATGTGTCTTTTACCAGGTTAAGGGTCGCAAGTGCAAACCTACTGCGAGCACTTATAATTCTGTCATCTTGATGCTGATGCAAGAGGGGCATCATGAAAAGGTCCATGAGCTGTACAATGAAATGTGCAGTGAAGTGCATTGTTTCCCTGACACTGTTACATATAGTGCACTGATATCAGCATTTGCAAAACTAAATCGTGATGACTCTGCTAT
>PYAF01000858.1:6247-18931 GCA_007407185.1 Glycine tomentella
TGCTTTTGCTGGTCAGTGGTTCCCATAAGCTTTCTAACACACCATGTATCTCAGCTTCCTTCCATCATTCAAAATCTCAAAGTTTCTTCTTTTTGATCAGTGATTCACTGGTCACTAGATCCAGGGATTCCGCCTACACTCACGAAAGAAAAAGCCACTGCAAAGGATAAACTATACTCAAGGTGAGAGAATCCTCATTGCGGGGTTCACGTCATTAAATAATATTTGGACCGAGCATGCTAAACATAAATGTCACAGACATAAATGCCCACCCTAAACCCTAAACCCTTAACCACAAACTAACATCACATGACCGTACCCTAAACACAACCTAACCATGCCCAGCAAATCCTAATCCCTTAACCACAAACTATCATCACATGACCGTACCCTAAACACAACCTAACCATGCCCAGCAAACCCTAATCCCTCAAACGCGAACAGAATCACCACTCGAACGCATGCTTCTCGTCAATCAAAACACCTTCAAAAATCTCTAAAAAAACGAAAAAATACCAGAATGATGGCAGTTTAGCAGAGACAGAGAACACTGGAAGCCAAGATATGAAGGGACTGCAGAGCGGGGGGGCCTTATTTACCAAATTGGGGCTGCTGCAACATGCCTGATTCAGGCATGTTGCAGTGCACCAGATTTGTAAATATAGGCCCCCCCCTTGCACCAGATTTGGAAATAGTTTTGAAAACGCACCTTATCGGTAAATATTTTTTAAAAAAACACCCTTTTGGTTCTTTTGCCCATTAAAAGCCCTGCGCGGAGGATATTTTTGGCCGACGATGAAAGCAGATGCAGCAGAACACGTCAAGAGATGCGACAACTGTCAGAAACATGCAAAAATTTTATGGGCTCCCCCATCCGAGCTCAGTTCAATCAGTGCCCCGTGGCCATTTTATAAGTGGGGCATGGATCTCTTGGGGCCATTTAAAGCCACAGAAGGACAAATGAGGTGGCTGATAGTGGCCGTTGACTATTTTACCAAATGGATTGAGGCCGAGCCTCTCGTTGCCATCACCTCGGCCCACGTGCAAAAATTATTAGAACGAACCATAATAGCGAGATTTGGAATCTCAGTGGAAATTATTACCGACAATGAGACACAATTTACCGACGGCAAGTTCAGGGCAATGATGATCGGTTTCCACATCAGGCATCATCTTGCTTCTGTTGAGCACCCACAGTCCAACGGTCAGGCCGAGGCGGCGAATAAAGTTATTCTCGAGGGATTAAAGAAACGAATGCATGAAGTCGACCCAAATTGGGTGGAACAACTTTATTATGTGTTGTGGGCATATAGAACTACGGCCCAATCATCTAACGGAGAAACCCCATTCAGATTGACGTATGGATGTGAAGCCATGATACCCGTAAAGATTGACCAATCGTCCTGGAGAAGACAACACACACCTGATGCGGAAGATAACAACAGTACATTATCAGCCGACCTGGATTTAATAGAGGAGGTTTGCACCGTCGCCCATCGCCGAGATTTACATAGAAAAAGCAAGCTAGCCCAAAGATTCAATAAAAAGGTGAAAGTGAGATCTTTTGAAGAAGGCAACCTAGTACTATGACGAGCAGACATCGGGAATAAGAATGCCCGAGAAGGAAAGTCAGCAACAAATTGGGAAGGACCGTACTGGATCATCCAGAATCTTGGACAAGGATCCTATCTACTACAAACATTGGAAGGCAAACAAGTCAGGCGAACATGGAATGCGGACAAGTTAAAGAAATATTATAGCTGATAGTATGTAGCCAAGAAAGTTCATGTGTTTTCCTTTAGTTGGCCATTGGCCCGTCATCGGAATCATGGACGCCATGAGTTTCCCTCTAAGTGGCAATCGAGCCCGTCAAAGGGACCATAAATTGTTGTCTCACCATGTGTTCCCCTTTAGTTGGCTATTCAGCCCGTCATCGGGGTCATGGGAGACCAAATCACAATGGATTTATCATGTGTTTCTCATTAGTTGATTATGTAAACCGAGGATGCAAAACCCGTACAAATCGGTCATTGAGATCATGAAAATCATGTAATCTTCGAAGAGTATTAATAAAATCCTTATTATAAGGAACTTGTTGTGCACAAATTTTGAATGCTTAGTCGTTGTTTTGTATTATATCGGCCTTGATCAAGCCGACGTAACTATTTCAGATAAATCATCGGCTCGGCCGAAAGAATTGCATCTGCAGAAAATGTTACAAATGCAAGCAGTTGCTAAGTTGGGAACATGATCCCAGAATGATGACTAATGCCCGACCAATGGTCTCGGCTAAATAAACGTTCGACCATTGGAGCCGAAATGCAGAAGAAGTAAAGCAAGTCAAGAATAATAATAGTCAAATAAATTAAAAATATTGCCATAAGATTGTGCGATTGTCAATTTAAACCGGCATCCCGGCCCTTCAATTTTTTCCATCATCCCCCTCGGGCATACCCACTGAGCTCTCCTCCTCCTCCTCGCTGTCGGAAACCATAAGGAGTCGATCATTCCCGACATAAGATCTGAAATGCATACCCTCGGTATTTAAGTTAATGCCGGGGTTCAGAAAGCGAATCTGACTCATCGCATTATCAAACGAAGTTTTAGTGGACCGCCTTAATTGTGCTCGAACGAACATAAGCTCGCTCATGATATCATCGACATCCTTATTCTTCTTCACATTGAGGGCAAGTAGTTCATCACAACGAAGATTTTTATCGCGAGCTCTACCGCGAATCATAGTCAGACTCTCCTCCAGCTTGGCAACAGTAGCACGGGAGGATTCGGCTTCTGCTTGGAAATTTTTTAGTTGAGCCCAGGAAGCGTCAAGATCGACAGCCAGCTTAGCCGCCAACTCATGAGCTTCCTTAGTCTCGACTCGGGAAGTTTCCAATTCTCCAGCAGAGATGGCCACACGTCCTTGGGCTAGATCCAACTCCTGTTGAAGTCGCCGGATCTCGTCCTTAGAAGCTTCGAGCTCGGACGCCACCTTGCAAGCCTTTTTGTTCAGAGATGTCAGACTTCCAAGCAAGGTGGCACTCTTCAAGCAGGTCAGCTGCATCGAGCTCAGCTCCTCCAGCTCGGGGTCAGAGAAGAGGATCAAGTCCGAGTATCTCTTGGGTGCTCGGGCAACTTCAAAAAATTCTCGAGTCATGCCCTTATCCCAAAGAGATCGGGGGGACAATTGAATGCGCTCCTCAAGGGACTCCGACACCAAGGCAGGAGCATCAACAGAGGCTGGGGCGTCCACAGCAACCTCCCCTGTAGAAGCGTCAATAGCAACAAGGGGCCTGCGGCCACAGGAGAGGAACGTGGTGGAGAAGCCGAAGGGACTACTGGAGTCGGATCAGCAGGAGTTGGGGTCGGGCTGGATTCATTAGCCGAACCCTTGCTTTTGGCCTCGGTCACCCTGCGTCTTTTCCTGGTTTTGAGAGCCGCAAGGTGTTGGGGGATAGGGGCGGGGTCCATCTCAATCGCTGCACAATAATAATGAATGTTAGCAAAAAACAATTGAAATTCTCAAGTACGGTCAAAAGAAATTCAAACTAACCGCACTGAATATAATAAGTTATTGGAGCCAAGTTTTGAGATGCCTTATACGACAATATCCGAGCTGCAGAACTGGCGTTGGAATCCGACAAACGGGCCTTGTCAGTTTGATAAAAGGCAGGAGGGGAGTCATGATGAGTGGAAGACCAGTATAATGGGAACCTCCGGGATCCTGGAGAAGGTTTGGATGAGTTTAAGAAAAAAGGATGTTGGTCGGGCACAACAACAACCTTGAAGAATTGATCTTTGAAGCCCTTAAAGGACTCAGAGAACAAGGAGAAAAGCCGATGATCGGAATCACGGTCTTTACGACCCCGGAAAGAGGTCCACCCCTTCCGGTCAGCAAGTTCTTTGCTGGATCGACCAGTGTAAACAGTGAAAAAATAAAAGAATAAGGAGTAAGTACAAAGGATTCTGAGTTTTTGGCAGAGAATTTCAAAGGCCTGCATAAAAGCCCAGCCATTAGAATGAATTTGAGAAGGGGCAACTCGCAGGTGGTCTAACACCTACATCTGGAAATCGGTGAAAGGAAGACGGACTCCTAGTTGAGTAATTATATCAATGTAAAATAAAAAGAAGTCAGGGTCATTTCCTTCCCGAGCGGAACAAATAGGCTCACCCGGGCGGGGTAAGCAAACATAAAACCCTTTTTGAACCTCGAGAGGAAATAAAGCAAGACTCTCAGAATCCAGCACTGAGGTATATCGTAATACCTCGTGGGTGACCCAGGGAAACCTACTTGACAAAAGAGGAGAGACAGTTTGAGATTGAGGCCCGGCCGCAGATTCCTCAACAGTTCCAATATGAGAAGAGTCCATAATTACCTACGATGATAAAGAAAAAAGCAATTAGTAAAGTACCTGGAAGGCGAACCGCCCGAGGGCGAGGATTTGACGAAGTCTAAACCGGGACAGAAATCGGTACAACGATAGTATCATCCAATCTATGTATTGGTGTGTGGATGGGTTTGTATATCGGAATGGGATTATGCCGGCATTGATCCAATAGGGCATCGGCTTGCTTATCAAAATCCTTACTGGCTAAATATAGAAATTCATCAACACATTTCAAACAAGGTTCATATCGGATTTCGAGTGGTGGCTTAGGCCTAGGGCGACTTCTAGGGGCACTATCCAGAGATACAGAAGCATTAGGGGACACCCTAGAATCTAAGGAAAGTAACGCAGACCTTTGTTGTGATGACAACCCTAACCTAGAAGACCCTAATTGGAAAGGGTTAGGAGGTTGAGAAATTGGGGCTCTCGAACTGCCAGGGGTAGAAGGAACCCGAAGCAGGGATTTCTTCTTTTCCTCGTCAGAAAGAGGAAGACCAAAAAGCCAGAATGCAGAACGAGGGGGAACCGTTCTGTGAATCTCTGCTTCTTCCTCAGGAGTGTATTGCATGGTATAAACCTTATGGAAGAGATATGCAGAAGTTGAAAGCTATGGGAAATGAGGGGAGTTTACAAAAAACTATCGGTACCCAGGATTATACAGAATAAAATGGAGAACAAGAAAATAACAGCAAATAAACGGAAAAGGTAAATGAGAAGTACCTGGAGTGGGAAAAGGTTGATGGAAGGAGAAACGACAAGAGGTTCAGAGAAGATGCAAGGAAGAAGGGGAACGCAGAAGTCGCAAGGGCAAAATGAGAAGTGAGGCACCAGGAAAAATAAAATAAAACGAAAAGAAAAAACTCATTAAATGAAAAAAGTAATCGCCAGAATTCGAAAAGAACGTGGGTTAGTAACTGATGGACATGGAAGGTCGTGGAAGGGGCAGTTAGGTCATTAAAGGAAAATGATTAAAGCGTGAAACGACATGAGTTATCACCAAGACACGTGGCAGTCCAGGAAGAGAAGTCGATTCATTTCTCGAAGATCGAAGTTGTTCAGGCTATTTGAAAGGACAAGACATAGCTCGGCATCGCAATAAGTTAGAAATGACCCAAGGAATCAAGGAGATCGATGACCTCGACTCGGATTCTTCACAGGAGGTCGGCTTCACACGAGATCGGTTCCACTCTGGGTCAGCTCCATTATACATCCCGGCCATCAAGAATACTTGATGACCAGGCTGAGGAGCATCTGTTACGGATAAAAGATATCATATCTTTATCCTATTAATTCAAATATTCAAATTACCAACAACCTATCATCGAGAATACTAGTTATCTATATCTCCAAATATCCTGGAAAGTGATCACGGGCCTCAACCGCTTACCATCAAAGTCCAGGTTATCTTCCTATAAATAAAGCACCCCTCGTGGTGAAAGGTACACATAATCCTGACTCTCTCTTTTCCATTCACACTGAGCACACACCCCACACCCAATTGTGGTTTCGTGTTCATAGTGATCTTCTTCCCTAAGGTATTTATTTTTCTTTAAGCATTCTCAGAGAGAGAGAGTTTGATCCTACATAAATCTTTCAACAATCCTTGTTGGACATTTCTGTTCTCTTTGAGCGGAACAGAAACTCTTGCTTTTAAGTTCATTTTATTTTTATACGTCAAATTTGTATTTCTAACCACAAACCAAAGATGCACTAAGTTGTTTATTTATTTCTCTTTGAATTCCGTTTATTATTATCAAATTATCTTTTCACGCCAAACAGTAACATAAATTTGTTTATATACATAGTAATATATAATCAAATTATCTTATCATGCTTAACAATACCATTGGGTAAAAAAACAAATAACATAAATTTAAGGTGTATAATTAATTTTATCTTTTAACATGTAACAGTAACAAGAATTTAAATATATCATTAATTATCTTTTCACGCACGTAACAATAACACAAAATTATCATCCCAGCCATGCAAGCCCATCTGTTTCTAGCTGGTTAAGGGACCTCGACGCATTTGGTCCCCCTCACCCTCTACTGATCTTTATTTTCGCTCTTCTCATTGTGCCCATGAATCTGTCACTGAGACCAGTACATTGTTAGTTGGGCAGTTTTATATTCCATTCACAGCTGTGGGTTGGTTCAGCATGCCTCATCACGATTTGTTTTGCAATAAACGGAATTGGAAGGGTTAATGAAATCCTAATTTGGGACAACTAATAAAGTTAAATTATTTCAATAATCTATTATAATCTAAATCAGTTTTTATTTGGATAGGTTTAGGGTTTAAAAAAAGTGATTTTGTGTAATTAATAGCATAGCAGAGTTCGAATTTATTAAGATTTTGGATTTGAGATTTATAAAAAAAATAATTATAGTAACATTCTCTCTAAGATTTTGATAATTATACATAAAACCTCTTTGGATACAAGACTAGAAATGTTTTTGAGAATTTTTTTTATCAAAAAAATTCTATATTCTATATTTAAAGTAAAAAAACTCTTAAAAATACTTATGACTTATATCCAAACAGATGTATAATATCACTTTTTTTTCTACATCCCTTTTAAGTTTAAAAACATTACACTACACTAATAGAAAAATCGCTTTCCACATCGGTTATTTTGGACATTCAACATCGGTTTTTAACCGATGTTGGAACCAACGACGTTGAAAGTATCAACGTTAACATCGGTTTTCTAAAAACAGATGTTAACATAACTACACAACATCGGTTTTGTTAAAAAACTGATGTTGAATAATAAGAAATTAACGTGAAAAAAAATGTAAACGATGCAAATTCAACATCGGTTTTTCGTAAAAACCGATGTTAAATTTACATAACAACATCGGTTATTACAAAAACCGATGTTGAATTTACATATCAACATCGATTTTTATAGGAAAATCGATGTTGTTGTTAGTAAATTAACATCGGTTCCTTAAAAAATCGATGTAGAAAGTTTTTTTTCTACATCAGTTTTTCTTGCAACCGATGTTGCATATTCACTTTTTTACATCATTTATTAAATAACCGATGTAGAATATCATTTTTTTTTTATTTAAAAAAGACCTATTCTCTTTATTACTCCCAGCCTGATACTCTAACCCCATAATCCCAATGTATACAACTTCAATATGTGTGGAAGATGACAACATAAACACACACAAGTATAAATATAACTTCAATATCTAAGTGGTTAATAATGTCATGAGGTTATTGAAACATATCAAATAATTTCTACATCCAATGATAAAATGCACAAATTAAAGTTCTTCAACTTCTAAATGACAACACCACATAACTATACTGGAGAGATTCCTCTGTCCTAATAAAATAAATAAGCACATCTAAGCTTTTGAAGATCAGAAGGAAGATCCTTTGATAGCCTTGAATCCAAACTACGTAAGAGCAAAACACCTTCTCTGTTTAACTGCACAACAACCAAGACTACAATTAGAAAATAGTACTTTTCCAAACAACATGAACACACTAGTTTCCCCAAACAAGATAAAAAGCTATCCTCACTTAAACAATGCAAATTTAACACATTGGTAGGAAAAGAGCACTATAGTTACCAGTAGACTGTCATGGGTCACAGAGGCAATGCACAAGTCACTTCATTGTTACATGATAGCAATATGCAAACAAGAGATAGAACACAGAAGAAATTTCGGCAACATCAGAATATATTCCCACAATCATAATAGTGCCACCATGTATCATAAAAAATAAGCAAACCAAGAAAAATAGACCAAGCCAGCAATATCCAAGATATATTTCAAGTCGCTTCACAAAGCATAAATTGAAAAATACCCTGTAAATCTTATAAAATATATGATTAATTGATTAAATCTAAAACTGTCTCCGCAGACCATAAGTAATCAATTCACTATAAACAAAGTACATGAAAGATTCTATAAAAAAAAATGATTGACATAAGCATTGAGAGGGAGAAATATGAATGATATTATTTTACTACCACATAAAGTGAACAAAATTGATTATAATGGTTTTAAAGTGACTGAATTACTTATTATAAATTTTAAAAATTATAATATTTCATACAAATAAAAACAGGATGCTTAAAAATATATCATATGAATATATGGGATGAGAAAACAATCTTAAAAGTATTTTAAGAATGCTTCAAGTTTCAACAAAAATTGGAGTTAGGATCTACTAGTGCAAGCTACTCACTTCTATATAACTAGCTGAGTTGAGACTCTTTATAAACTAAACTAAGAATCATTTACACACAGATTATAGCATCTCTCTTTTCTTTGTCTTTCTTCTCATTAATTCCTTAATGTTGAGGGGTTCAGTGTTTAATTTATATTTATTTTATGAACTTTTGCCCCTATAATTTGCTACATTTTTTTTATCAGTTTGTCTTGTTTTGATCAGGTATAACTTCCTATATTTGTCTATGAAAAAAAACTTGCTATCTTTTAGTAGTATTGGACCCAATTTTTAAAAAATATTAAAAGAAAATGGGAATCATCAAACACATTTGCGAGACAGAAAAAACTCCTAAAAAAAGTAGAATTAGTTTTTTATTTTAAAAAAAAAAAACTAATTGAAGCAACTTTTATAAAATTAGTTGTACATTTAGTCTTTCTCTTATCCTAAAGTAATCGATCTAAAAATAAAATTATCAAATAGCTTCTATTTTATTTTTAGAGTTTTGGATTTGAGATATAGTTTTAAAGTAATTTTTAAGCCATAAAGGTGAATCAAGTAGTCATATTTTAAGTTTCTTATAAATTATTGTCTTTCAAATTTCTAGTAATTTCAAATATAAATCAAATGATTTAATAATTAACACATAAAAATCTGTTCTTGACTTTAGAAACCCCATATAGAACTCTTTGATGGTGACTGTCTTAATTCAATTACTTCTCCTTTTCAATCTATCTTTCATTTCTCTATTTAAATTTAATTTCAACATTATTTTATGATATACCAAAAAAAAGTAATCTCAACACAATTTAAATTGTTCTTGAAAAATAAAACGTAATTTATTAGAGTAAACCATCAATTTCATAATTTATGAAGTCTCGCCTTTTTATTGGATGCATCTACCATCTCACATTTGGGTTGTTTCTATTTTCTACCAGAAAAATTATATTTTTGCGGATAGGAATGCCTATTTAAAGCTTTTTTTGTGGGGGCTGAGTTAGAGAAGAGACTAACTATTATCCCATACCCACTAATAAGTTAATAACTATGCCAACAGCAATAGAAAACAGCCTCTGAATAAAATGAATACTGCCAAATAATCAGACAAAACAAAATGCTAGTTAAACCAACAAACTTGAATAAAAGTTCACAAAAATAGGTGAAGATATCCATGTTTTAGACTGAACATGTTCTTAATAAAGCTAATCAATCTCGAGCAAAAATTGTCTGGCAACAACTATCATATGAATGGACTACAAACGTGAGACTTCTAAAGGTCATCACTTTTTGTCTTCCTTCTCGGCTTCAGCAGCCTTCTTCAGTCTGGCACCATGATGGCGTTTGTTTGTGCGTTCAAGTCGAAGCTTGTAATAAGCTTTAAATGCCTTCATGTCATTTGTAACCTTTACAAGTTCAACAGTTGGCTTCTCCCTCACAATAGGCAAGAAAGAACCCTGAACTTGCGTTGCATTTGCAAGGTCCTCAGGAGTAGAATCACCAGCCTACAATAAAACAACAGTCAGATTTCACACAAACATCACTCCTTTTTACCTTTCACCAGAAATGATATCAAAATTAAGAAAATGCCCACACAGTCAAAACAGATAATTGAACATCTGTATTACCTTAACCTTGCGTGCCCGTCTTGGGAACACAACCAATTTGGCCTTGTATGTTTTCAGCCTCTGCACATTAGCTTGCAGACTTTCCAAAGAACGGTTCTTGCGGCGATGATCAACAGCAATTCCAATTGTTGGTGCAAGCTTTTTGGGAATCCCTGCTGCCTATGGTATAATATAGAAAATACATAATATAAAAAACATATCTAAAAGTAGAACTCATGTTTATCATATTTTAATTTTATAATAAATAAATGCTTGAAATAATTTTGGGGTAATATCATCTTCAAGCCAAAAAACAGGAAGAATTGAACTAAAAACCCACAAGTAATAAGGATATTCCCAGAAATTAAATTTATAATGAAATAACTAATCATTAATGTGTTAACTGTTTAGTACATTACATGCTCTTCCATTGTGAGACACTAAATGATACACGGAGGTTTGGGTTTAATACCTCAAAATTCATGTAGCGTGGAGTTATAAATATCAAGCTGGATAATAACTACATACAATTAAAATAGGATACACAAGAGTTACCTTAAGTTCTTCAAGGGAAAATCCCCTTCCAGCTCTCACTTTCATGTTGTATTTCAAAGTTTGACCATGTACAATGGGTCTAAGAGGTCCAGCTGTAGGTCTGGGGAAAATCTTCACAGCTTTCTTCTGACGAGCTGAAGAATACAGCAATAACATGTCAAAGAATTAAAAGTAACCATCAATACTAATTCAAGCTGATCTTTTAACACAAAAGACTAACACTGATAACTAAGTTTCAAAAGAACAAGAAAATATGTTAAATTACCCAACCGTCTTCTTGTCTTCCGTGCTGGCTGATTGAACCAGGTCTTCACATAGTTCTGCCAGTGCTTACGGAAGTGTCCGTTGGGGATAACATTGTTATGCTTAACCATGGCTTTGGCTTACCTTACACATAAAAGTCAACCACAACAACAAGTTAGATTATGAAATAAGGTAATTGGATAAGCACAAGATAGTGAAGTGTCACCATAGCAGATCAATTACAAACAACAATACAATAACCACATTAGATACATCCAATACTCAATAAGTAATGCAATGTCAGAATGACCTAAAAAAAAATAGGTGGCAGTGAAAACCAAGAAGAATTCAACTACAATAGACCGTAACGCTTATAATAATTTACAACATATATCAAACATTACAACAAAAAAAGCGCATGTCTTAATACAAAATATTGGACATATACAACGAAAATTGTTATTTAGCAACATTTACATAAAACATTGGATGGTCTTGTTAACTAAATACATCCACAGTTCTCAGCTAACATCTTTCCAGAGAGTAAGATTAGCCACACAACTCAAGAGGCTAATCTCACACTAACGGGATACACAGAACAGAAAATCAAAGCAACTTTCAGAGTCCTACATCTTCCAAAACAATAACAGCTCAAACATACAAATAGAAAACCATATACAAGGGAAACAGAACATCGGAAAATGCGATAGCTCTACCTCTAATTCAACCCCAAGCACTACTAATCCAGAAAACAATGAACAAAACCAGGAGAACGATCCACTTTCAGAAGCAAAAATAGACGCGATATTTCAAGACAAGAATAAAACGAGCAGTGTCTCAGAAACGTGACAGCGTAATTAAGATCTAGAATGAGAAATGTACGCAGTGTTGCAATGAAGCATCTAAGAAGAAGAGGAAGAAGAAGAAAGGTGAGGTGAGAGCTACCTGAGGCTTGTTCACGCGCAGAAACAGCAGCTGAGAAAAATGGCGGAGGCACGAGTTAGGGTTTGTGCTGGTTTTTAAAGTAGGCTACGACTCATACAACAACTAAATTGGACGGTTCGGATTGCGTTTAGGTATTACTGCTGTTTGGACCTTCATGGGTAAGGGACGGGATCCGTAAGCCCAATCCGTTTATTTTTTTTTTTATATACGGATTTGGTAATCTGTAAGTCCAATCCGTAAGTTTTTTTTTTTTGGAAAGTTAAAATATATTTTCAAAAAATAATGGTGTGTGAAGGTATCGAACTTATGACCTTTAAGTTATTAATACGATGCTCTAACCAACTAAGTTAATAGACCAATTATGTTAAAAATTAATCGATGTTGATATATATATATATATATATATATATATATATATCACTAAATTTATTTAATTTAAAATAATTTATTATGTTAAAAATATATGTGTATTAAATATACATTGAAAAATTTAGTGTTATATGTAAAATTTAACATATATTTTTTAAATGTTTTTTATTTTTACACTTTTTGTAAATTTCACTTTTAATTCTTAAAATTTTTTTTAATGTTTTTATCCTTATTTTTGTAGCTAACAATTTATTTCATATCATTAACTAATTTCACAAATATGTAAATTATATGTTAAATTTTACTTATAATTTACAGATATGTATGCATGCGTTAATTCAACATGTAATTTTAACATATAATGTTATTATAAAATTTAACATAAT
>PYAF01000858.1:19031-91359 GCA_007407185.1 Glycine tomentella
AAATAATAAATTAATAGCTCAATTATGTTAAAAAAATAATTAATGTTGATAATATAATACTAAATTTTTTAAATGATATATTTAACATATAATTTACATATCTGTCAAATTAGTTAATGATATCAAATAAATTGTTAGCTACAAAAATAAGGATAAAAAAACATTAAAAAAAATTGTTCAAGAATTAAAAGTGAAATTTACAAAAAGTGTAGAAATAAAAAATATATTTAAAAATACATGTTAAATTTACATATAACACTAAATTTTTCAATGTATATTTAATACACATATATTTTTAACATAATAAATTATTTTAAATTAAATAAATTTAGTGATATATATATATATATATCAACATCGATTAATTTTTAACATAATAATTGGTCTATTAGCTTAGTTGGTTAGAGCATCGTATTAATAACTTAAAGGTCACAAGTTCGATACTTGCACACACCATTATTTTCGAAAATATATTTTAACTTTCCAAAAAAAAAAAACCTTACGAATTGGGCTTACGGATTGCCGAATTCGTATATAAAAAAAACAAACGGATTGGGCTTACGGATTGCCCAATCCGTACATGTAAAAAAAAATTCTTACGGATTGACGAATCCATAAGTATGAATATACGTATCCGTGTATAAAAGCGCTAAAAAAGCGAAGGGTAATTTTGGAAACGCACTGTTGATGAATGGTGTATAAGAAAAAGTAATGGTGTATGTAGCTTACGGGGCTCATAATAAAAAGTAAGGTCCAGTTCAAAAGAAAAAAAAAAGCAAACTACTATTTCCACCACCATAATTGTTATCCCCAGTACCACAATGTGGGTGGGAAAACACAAAAGTGCCCTAAGGCAATTCCCCCCCCCCCCCCCCCCGACCCCTTTTGTTTTTTTGATGGATAACAGAACTATGATTTTGTTGTCTTCTGAGTTGACTAACACGACGAAATCGTACTTCCGTTGTTTTTTTGTTTTGTAAAAGAATACAATGGAATCATGATTTTGTGGTGTTGAGTAACACAATAAAATCATGATTTCGTTGCACAATGGTGATGGAAATAAAATAAAAAAAAATGGAATCTTACTTTTATTCCACATTTGGGGCTGGAATAAAAATACACAACAAAATCAATTTGGGTTTGAAGAGTTTTTTGCTTTCATAAACAGTTGACTATATGCAAATATAGTTGAGTATCTGTTTTTCAGAAAACCCAGGTGATGTGAAGAACAATATAGTTTACTATCTCTATAACCTAACCGACTATTTCCATTCTGAGGTTATAAAAATGAGTTTTTCGAAGGAGCTTTGTGTGACACCATGCTTTCATATTTTGTTCGATTAGATTTTCATTGAGAGAGCTTTAAAACCTCTAAGTGTCATTCCCACTTTGATCCTTTGATTGGAACTCTTTTTTACATGGAATCAATGGATGTATGCATTGGATCATGAAGAGAAGTTGATATTACATAGGAAGTGTTTTCAAACTTTCACATCTTTTACTTATCAAGTGAAATCTTTCCTTAATTTGTGTTTTGATTTTTGTTTTCATTGAGTGGGTTACTCAATAGTGTTCATGTAGTGAGTTTTCTACATGTAGGTTTTAATTCTTGATAGGTTTTCAAGGGTTAGTGCATTTGTGAGTGCATTTTCTTGTTAGTTTGATTGTAACTAAAAGATTATATTGGAAAGATCCTAGTGGATTACTAGGGACTAACTAGATGTAGATTTCTTTGAAATCGAACCAGTATAAATTGTGTTTGCATATTTTCTCTAACCCTTCAACTCTTATATTGCGTCTTGTTTAAGTTTCTTAACATTTGTATGTTGATATTTGTTTTGTATCATTTTGTAATTGTGTAATTGTGATTAAGAAATCAAAGGTATTTACAACACACCTAAATCTCTTGTTTCAACTAGATTAAAGGAAGGTATTTGTGAAAAAAGTTTTAATTTGGGTCTAAAATTGATTTGAAACCAATTCACCCGCCTCTTGGTTTGTATTTCCATGCGCCATTATTTCTAACAACATCCACAACTTGTGCTTTTTCATTCAACTGTCTCCTACATAGTTTGCATCACATTATCCTACCAACATGAAATCATGATTTTCTTATATAATAGACTTTGGCTAGTAGTGCCTACTAGATAACATAAGATCCAAGTAACATCTTTGAGATGTGACTCTCGAGGATCAGATTGAAATCTAGCATACAAATATGTTGAATCAAAGTGATTGAAGTCATGAAGACTAATCTTAGGATCTCTTGGTTTTAATAATCTTAGATACCAAGGGTTTGTGTCAGTTGATAAGGTTTCAACTCCTTATCATTCTCTTGTAAGGTTCAAGGGAAGACTAGAATTTTAGGGAATTACATGTGCATAGTATTTGTACTTGGTTCTCCGTTAGTGGAAGTTCTAAGGGGTCTTAGAACAACTGAATGTAGATCCTCTTGAGGACTGAACCATTATAAATTCTGATTGTGATTCGCTTTTTCTCTAAACCTTTGTTTTGTTAATCAACTTTGTAATGAAATTGATATGAAAAAGCCATAAAACTCTATTTTTCATTGATTGAAATTCTTTTATAACAAGTTTTTGAGAAGACCTTTGATTACCATGATAGGTAAGATTTAATTGGATTTAAATAACAATTTGGTAAATATTTAGAAAAGAATCTATTCAACCCCCATCTAGATTCGCAAATATTCCAACAAGATATACATTATACATAATATCAGGTCTACTAGTAGTCAGATACAAAAGTGAGCCAAACATACCTCTATAGATCGATTGATCTACTGGTTTACCTGATTCATCTTCGCTAAGAGGATTGAAAGCATGCAATTTTCATTGGTTTGGCACTTTCCATCTTGAACTTCTTTAGAAGTTATTTAGTGTATTTCTGTTGATGGATATATATACCTTTATTGTCTTGCTTGATCTAAAGCCTCAAAAAGAACTTAAGTTCTCCTACCATGTTCATTTCAAAATGTTTCATTAGATTAGAGAAGTTCTTGCACAAAGATTCATTAGTAGCTCTAAAGATAATATCATCTACATATATTCGAATTGCAATGAAATCCTTGTCAACTTCTCTTATAAAAAGAGTTATGTCCACTTTGCCTCTCATAAAACCATTTTCTAAAAGAAAAGAACTCTATCTATCATACCAAGCCTTTTTAAAGTTTTAAAGCATTGTCTGGAAGAGTATGATCTTCAAAACCAAGAGGTTGCTTGACATACACTTCCTCTTTAATAAAACCATTTAAGAAATCACTTTTAACATCCATTTGAGAAAGCTTTATGTTTTTTAGCAGCAAAGGCAAGCATGATTTTTATAGCTTCAATTCTAGTAATAAGAGAAAATATTTCTTTGAAATCTATACCTTTTTGCTACCAACTTATCTTTGTTCCTTACCACCTTACTTTGTTCATCCAAATTAAATATGAATACCCATCTTGTTCCAATGATACTTTTGTTCTTAGGCTTGGGAATAAGTGTCCAGACATCATTTCTGGTGAATTGGTTGAGTTCTTCTTCAATTGCGATGATCCAACCATCATCTGTCAGTGCTTCATCTATAGTCTTAGGTTCTATTTCTGACACTAAAGCGTATGATGCAAGATCTTTAAATGATGATCTAGTTCTAACTCCTTTAGTCTGATCTCCAATTATCTAATCTTGAGGGTGGTAGTTAACAAATTTCTAGCCCTCTGTCTAACGTTGTAGGTTAGATGACTCTCTAGTCTGAGGAAGGATTTCATCAAACCATTTGACTCCATCTACCTTGGGTGCAACAAACAGATCAATCTGCATATCTGCAAAATCATCCTCCAGATCTTATAGCTTTTTATTAGTTGTTAGACCATCATTGAACTTAACATGGATGGATTCTTCTACAACTAAAGCTCTTGAGTTGAATACTTTGTAAGCTTTAGATGTGTCAAAATACCCTGGAAGATTCATTTATCAACCTTTGAATCAAATTTAGCAAGTTGATCTCTGGTGTTTAGGATAAAAACACTCACATCCGAAAGGATGAAAGTATGAAATATTGAGTCTTCTTCATCTCCATAGTTCATAATGAGTCTTTTTAATCAATGGTCTTATCAATATTCTATTTTGAATATAGCAAGTTGTGTTCACTGCTTCTTCCATTAGGAAGTGAGATAGTCCTAGCCATTTCTTGTAGAGTTATATTTTTCCTTTCAACTATCCCATTTGGTTGAGGTGTTCTCGATAAAGAAAAGTTGTAGAAAATACCATTCCTTTCACATAATGATTTAAACATACCATTCTCAAACTCAATTCCATAGTCATTTCTTATAGAAGAAATGCAAAACCCTTTTTTCATTTTAAACTCTTTTATAGAATATTTCAAAGACCTTGAAAGACTGATTTTTATGTGCAAAGAAGTATACCCATGTATATCTTGTATAGTCATCAACTATGACAAAACCATATTTCTTTCCTCCCAAACTCAACGTTCTAGTTGGTCCAAATAGATCCATATACAATAATTGTAATGGTCTGGAAGTGGAAACACCATCTTTAGATTTAAAAGAGGTTTTGATTTGTTCCCCTTGTTGACAAGATTCACAGAGAAGATAAATTTTCCAAAAAATCTTGTGTAGTCATTTTACTAAATCCTTTTTGGATAGTTTTGAAATGTTTCAGATTGACATGCCTAAGTTTTTTATGCCAAATTCATCTTTCATCCTCTCTGGATAACATACACGTTACATTTTATTTGCTAAGACCTATCAAATCAATCTCATACGAATTATTATGTCATTTGGCAATAAAGAAGGACTTGCTATCTTCTGTCTTGACTATACACTGGTCTTTGTTGAAAGACACAATATAACCATTGTCGCAAATTGACATATAAGACGTTGTCTATAGAGGCTAGAGAAGGAATAACAATTTTACCTATACTAGTGATCTTTCCTTTGCCCATGCCTCCATAGGTAACATTTCCTCCTTTAATTGGCTTTAGGTTGAGGAAGATAGACCTTTCCCTCATCATGTGTCGTGAGGAGCTATTGTCAGGTACCAGCTTAAACCCTGACCTTTTTCCTACCAAGGATATCTACAATAGGAATAATATGAAATTATGGTACCCAAATATTTTGGATCCAACAACATTAGTACAATTAGACATCTACTTCTTTTTATGGATGTATATGAACTTAAAATGTACAGATTTACCACATAAGTCATATTTGTCTGAATCGGACTGTGACTTGGAAGATGATGCTCATTTTTTCTAAACCTAGACCAAACTTATCATGGGGATGTTGATGGAATTTAAAAAGCATGGTTTAGGTGTTTGAGCTTTTCAAAAACTTCCCAAAGTCTTTTTGTAAGACAAGCTACTTCCTCTGTTAGTTTTTCAACTATAGAGGATTCGTCTGTCTTGTTGTCTGAATCAGACTCTCTTCCAATGTCTGGATTTTCTTTTCTAGAACATCATTTGATTCCTTTAGCTCAACATTTTTAAACATAGATGTTTTATATTCTTCTTTATACTTTTTGTATTGAAGAGAAATCATATGACAATTTTGAAGAAGCACAACATTAGAAGAGGTATCAAATTCATAACAAGCTTTTACCTCAACTTTTTCGTTTGTATTTGCCATTAGACAGATGTTGACTTGTTCATCATCTAAAGTGTTACTCTTCTCACTGTCTATGTCTCCTAGGTGACCATTAGACTTTTCTTTTTCTTGTCACTAGAATATTTTGTCTTCTTCAGGTGATGACACTCAGCCTTCATATGTTCAAGTTTTTGACATTCAAAGTAGATGATCTCATTGCTTTCATCCTTGTATTTATTCTTGAATCTTGTGTCCTTTCTTCTGGAGGAATGCTGGAACTTTCCTTTCATTTTCATCATTTGCTTGAACTTCCTAGACATGAGAGCTATTTCATTATCTGTGGAATCTCCAAAATTGTTGTCTGACCCATCAAACTCAGCCATCTACACTTTAAGAGCTTGGAAAACAATTATTTTTTTCTTCTCTTCTGGAGCTAGTCTCTCCAGAGTTGAAGGTAGTGGAATCTTTCTTTAGCAGATGATCTCGATTATGATGATGGACTTCATGAACTCTTATGATACCTAATAGTTCATCCCATGCTAGGGTTTTTAGGTTTCTAGCTTCTTAGATGGCTTTTTTTTTTGTTCCCACACCTCAGGAAAAAACTGTCTAGGATCTCTAGGTTTACCTTAGCTATGGTGAAGGTGTGCCCCAGAGCTTCAAGTCCATTTAGAAGCACTTGAAGTCTTCCAAACATGTCATCAATAAATTCCCCTTCTTTCATGGAGAAGCTCTCATAGTGTTGTGTTAGAATGACAATTTTTCTAATAAGTTGAACATATTTTGTTCCTTCATAATTGATGCTCAACAAATCGTAGATCTCTTTGGTTGGCTTTAGAATGAAAATCTTGCTATACCCATTCCTAGATAAAGTTCATGTCAGAGTACAATATGTTGAATTTAAAGGAAGCTGCAAGAAGATTGAACCAAGGTTGAAGACTTGATTTTGGTTTTAGCTTTTTACATGCCCAATCACTTGAAGGCATTTGTAAATTTGTCTAAGTGGTTCAAGTTAAACGGCCTTGCGATTCTTCATTAGCATATGCATTTTCATGATCATGCATTCATGATTTTTTTAATCTCAAAGAAAACAAATGGTTTTACAAAAAGATAAGTTCTCAAGGCTTGCTGTTTTAGAAAAACTTTTTCTTACCGCTTTAATCGATTACATAAAAGGAATAATCGATTAAAGACATTCAAACAATTTTGGAAAAGCCTTGAAGAACAGTTTAATTAATTACATGCTCGTTTTAATCAATTACATAGTGTTAACAAAAAACTATGCTTTGCTGATTTAATCGATTACCATTTTCTGTAATCGATTAAATAGTCTATTTCTGGAAAACAAGTCTTGCTGTGATAATTGATTACCAGGAATCGTAATCGATTACACAAGTGTTTCAAACTTTAATGATTTGTTGCATTAATCGATTACAATGCGATTTAATCGGTTATTTTGTTCATGAAACATTACTAGAAAGCTGAAGAACAGATTAATTGATTATTTGGTTAGTTTAATCGATTGCATATGCCAATTTAATCGATTACACTAGCGAATTAATCGATTACTGTCAGTTAAATATGTTTTTTTAACTACTTAGTGAGTCCATTTCTTTATAAATAGACCTTGAGCGATCTTCTAATCATAAGTGTGACTTACCCAAAAATCTCAGAGCTTTTAGAAGTTCTAAAATTTGTGTTTCTCTCTGAAATTAAAACACCATCTTGTGAGATCAAGAAATATGAAATTTTGAAGAAATGTTTTAGAAACAAGAAGGATTTCAAGATTTGATTCTGAGTATTGATTTTTACAACTTGAAGAATGTGGTAACATCATTTCTTTCATTCATTCATGAAGGACATAAGGTTGTGTTTATCTTGAACCCATCTTTGTTAATTGTTCTAAACAATTTTTTGTTGTATTGATATATCATTGAGTTTCTTTTAAAGCATGATAGAGTAAGGTTCTCTAGTGTTAGAGATTCTGAGTAGGGTTCTCAGTTACTTGGTGATTGTAATTCTAATAGGGTTTTAGAATTGATATATTTATCTAGTGTTGATAGAGAAATCACATGTAAAACTGGTTGTAAAAGAATCTTTGATATAGTAATAACTCTAACCTAGTGTTGGTTGGAAGCAACTGGATGTAACCTCTAAGGTTGAGAGATGAACCAGTATAAATTGGTATATTCTTTATTCTATTTCTATTCATATCTCATTGATTGAATTTGGGTGATTAAGAATTTGTCAACAAGATTTTGTTTCAAACTTTACTTGAATTCCAAAGGTGATTTTGGTTGAAAGAAAGATTCTGTATTTCAAAATATTTTTATGTGATATGATCCATCTTACATATTCCATAAATAGTTATGAATAAAATTTAAAATTCAATGTGATAAACCAATTCACCCCCCTCTTGGTTTGTTTGATTGGTGCTCATTGTATTTTCACAATGAGCTTTTGTGTTCAACTCCATTATATCAAGCTTTGTGTCAGTCCATTCTGCTTCAGGTTTAGGAATGAGTGCATTTGTGATGATAATCTAGAGTCAGTACTTAGTGGACTTGATGTACATCTCCATTATGTTCTTCGAATAGGGATAAACCTCTCCTATGAAGCCTAGGGTCTCATGACGGGTGCTCCCTCAACAATGAACTAATCATTGTTGTTGTTATTTGCCATCAAGATCTTTTTTCTCTAGACTTTGTTAGTTGCTCAACCCTTAGAGCTTGAGCTTTGATACCAAACTCTGAAGGAAAATATCACAAGAAGTAGGGTTGAATTGTGATTTTAGAAAATTTTAAGCCTTTTTCTAAGAAAACAACGTTATTGTCTAAAGAAAAAAATTATAAGATAGATAACAAATTTTCACCTGAACACTTTCAGACAATGGAAACAAATTTTGCAAAAAGACAGAGTTTTCCACAACAAAAAACATTCAAACCCTAGGTCAGTTTAAAGCAGAACAATAATGAAAACATATAAGACAAAGATTCTTATTGGTTCATTTCTACTACTGAGACTACGTTCAGTTCTTGGCAAACCATCAAGTTTCACTAACTTCAACAAGTTATAAGTACTAGTCACTGCCACTTCTGGCTCTACAAAACAAGTTGTACACCAAGCTTGTTACAACCCATTATTCTTTGTTGTACCAAGCCATTATTGGCTCTATACAAATTAAATAGATTTGTTGATTGTTTGCACTAACTCTTAACCGTCTTACAAACGAATTTACAATCTCAACACTTAGTCTTTTTCTCAAAGTGTTTTGTGAGCTTTATAAAACTATACGGAAATATACAGAAATATTTTATAGAAAGAATTTGAATGAAAGTGCATAAGTTCATATCCATGTCTTCAAAGTTTCTATATTTATAGGCCTTCTTCAACAAGTGTTTGTTGTCTTTAAACGAATAGATTTCTTCACATGAGCTCGCGTATGAAGATTATGGTTGTTGGAACATTTAATGCTTCCAATAAATGCTTGTACTCCTTCATGCTGGAAAACCACTCTTGTGAGCTTTCGTGTTGATCACTTCAACAGAAAACCACTTGCTTTAAGTTAGAATAGCTCGCGTGCAGTATGTATATCTTGCATCGTACACTTGCTTTAGAGTTGTATAACTATTGGCATTTTGATCCTTCAAAGTTAGAAAAAATATTCTTTGGTTTCACCATCGACCTTGTCATATCAGCAACAATAATCTTCTCATCCTCAATTAGTCGACCAACATATGGATGTTCAGTAAATGACTTAGTCAAAGCATGATTATGAGTCCCACATATTAACTTGTCCATCCACCCTTCACCTCCCATGACTGGTTTGGCTTGCAGCTTAAAAGGACAATCACATTTTCTAGTGCTAGCATTGTCCGCACTAAATCTTTGTTGAATGCTCTATACTTTCCACTCCTTTCACAACCAATTAAAACAAAGGATGTCCTTCCATTCTTTCTAGATGATGTGTCAGCCCTCATTATCACAGCTACAAAAGCATTATCATATGCAACAGTACGAGCCCATTTCAATATGTTCTCACGAGAATGAAACACCTACAAAAACGGATAATACATGTTTAATCTTCTTAAATCATTCATTTAACAACTTTAACAAATTCAAAATCATATAAATACCTCAGAAGTATTGAAGGCATCAGAACAATCAACTGAATAGTTAATATTTTTAAACACAGTATGTTCCTCTCCATTGTCTTCATTCATATTAATTTCTTCAAACATAATATTGTCATACATTCACTCATCGTTGTCCATATTAACAAATCATATAAAAAATTATTAATCGACAAAACATACACATAATAATAATATGAGTAAATTACACTCGTACCCCCTATGTTTTGCTCAAATTTCACCTGATACCTCTCCCTTTTTGCACCCTACAAAAAAACCCCTTAATTATTTATCTCACATTACACTTAGACCCCTTCCGTCTTAAACACCGCTTAATAATTTAACAAAAATTAGGCACATGTTGGTCACATGACTTTTAATGAAATTTTATGTCTAAAATATCCTCATCTTCTTGCTCTCAACTTGAAAATATATTAAGACTCTTGCTTCTTTTTGTTTTTTCTATAATCTAATGTGAACCCACTTTTTGTTGGACGTGAACCCACCTTGTTGGTACATAGTGTTAACACCCTTCCTTCTTCCTCTTCAATTTTTCATTCATACATTCACATTTTCTATCACATGTAGGTTCCAAAACTCATCCTTTGTTCTACTAACATACATATGAATATAAACTGAATTTTGATTCTCAACAAACATTTTCAGCACATCATGATCAGTCTTAAGAGGAAGAATTTTACCACTAACAGTAGAACGAAATCACAAAATAAAAGGGTGACATGGTGACAAGTATTAGTCATTAGCAATGTTGTTCACATAGTCATATGCGTCGAATATTCCAAACTTATCATAATCAACATTGCATATCTCACTTAGTTCGCTCTGTTAGTTCGTAAAGTGGACAAAAATATCCACGTTGCCTGGTCCAGAACCCATGTATTCTAGTTCATCCATTGTGTTCCTGTGATCGCAAACATCAACACCATTTTAATCAACAATAATAAACAACTAGATCATCCATTGTATTTCTTGTGGTCCCAAACATCAACACCATTTTAATCAACAATAATAAACAAATGATTTTAAAAATCATAAGTGGTTCCAAAATTTTGAAACCCCATTCAGAAATAAGCAACAAAAAACAATCAAATTAAATAAATAATCTTAAAAAAGTAACATATGTACAAGGTCCAGTGGTCACTTACAACTAGAACTCTAGCGTGAATAGAAATCGTGGAATAGGAAGAGAAACAGAGCGCTAGTGAATGTCGAAGAGGAAGACAAATGGAGACGCTTGTGAATGTCGCGAACTGGAACAGGAACACTGGAGAACTCGCGAATTGGAAGATGAATAGTAAAGAACTTGTGAACAATGAAGAGGAATGGAATGTGAACGTCGTGAAAGGAAGAGGAACTTGTAACCCCTGGAAGTTGAAGAAGAACTCGCCAACAAGAGGAAGATGAACAGTACTCGTGAATAATGAAGAGGAACGTGAACCATAAATTCTGAAACTAATTGGGAGGAGATAGTTTGAGTTTTATAATTAAAATGTAAGGGCAATTTTGTCTGCTCACATATTTCAATTGACGTTAATTAATGACGTTAACAGAGGAGGTAAAAGTAATGTGAAAAAAATGAGGAGTATCGAGTGAAATTTAAGCAAAACATAGGTGGTGCGTGTGTAATTTACTCTAATAATATTTAACAACATTAAAGTGTTAATATAATACAAATTTAATAATTTTTTTTAGCAGGAGTATTACAATTTCAAACTAAATACAATAAATTGTTCATTAAAAATAATAAAATATCCTAAAAAACCTTCCAATTTCAAAATAAATAAATAAAACAATCAAAAAAATTACATTAGAAGACTAAGTATCCAATTTAACATATAGTAAACGATGAACAAATTAATTACAAATTGTATCCACATTAATAATCATATGCATTTCATATTTAATTTGTTATATCATTAAAAAATTAATTTAAAGCTAAAATATTAATTCATATAAGTTTATATATTTTATTTTATTCTTACAAATTAATAATAATGTGACATCATGATATAATAACATTAATATTTTATTTATTATATCATTTTTTATTTTTGTAAATAAAATAATAGTTTTAAAAAATATTGAAAAAATTTAATCTGTATGATCCATACGGATTACCTAATATGTATGTAATAAAAAAAGAAACATACCTGAAAACCACCATTGCACTGCAACACTGACGAACCCAAATACAGTGAATGAGACCACCACCAACCAAAATAAGCTCCGCCAACAACAAAATATGAATGCACACACCAAAATCAAACAAGAAGCAAAAACGATAACGTACAAAGGAAATAAAACAAATGAACATACACTCAACGCAACAACAACAACAAGAAGAAAGACAAAAGGGTATTTTTGGAATATTTTAAAAGGAATCGTGTATTAGAAATTGTAATGGTGTAGGAAGCACATGCCATCTATAACCTGTTGCGCGTCTATGATGGGATTCAGATGGTGCTTAATTGTATCTATTTTATGTTTGGAGATTTTCTTCTTGCACCCAGCAGTGAGAGGAAAAATCGAAAATACCCTAGGTTGGAAATCTGTATGAGCTTTATGAATTTCCAATCCGTATTATCAATATTATGTTAAAAATATGTTTTACGAAATAATTAAAAAATAATGACCCATGCAGGTCTCAAACCTACAACCTTCGCGTTATTAGCATGATGCTTTAACCAATTGAGCTAATAGACTAATTATGTTCAAAAAATAATTATTGCCGCTATATAAAACACCAAAATTTTGGCAAATAGCCATTTTTCGTTCCTGAATATGTAGAACACTGATAAATTCATCCCCAAAAGATGGAAATTCAAATTTTAGTTTTCGAAGTGAAAATGGTGCGACAAATCCATTCATTCGTTAAACTTCGTCTATTAATGTTAATGAAAGAGCCTATGTGGCACATTTATGGATGAATTTGTCAGCACTTTACACATGCAGGGACAAAAATGACTATTTATCCATAATATAATTTAATCTTCATCTCCCCCCCCTTTTTAATCATTGCAAGCATAACATTACAATAAACACTTAAAGAAATAGAAAATCAAGCATAAGTTAGAACAAACATAATAATAAATATAATATTGATTAATAAGCATAATCTGTCTATCAATCTGAAATTTCTAATGTGATAGTACCTTACTCAAAATATGAGACTCAAACAAAAATGCACAACCATTAAGTTAATCCTTAACAAAAAATGAGACCCAACTTGATTTTATCACTACTTAATGTTGTCACAATAGAATTTTCAAAGCAATAGACAAATTATGCATATTAATCAATATTATTCTTCTTACTATGTTTGTTCTAACCTATGTTTGCTTTCCTATTTTTTTAATTTCTTATTGTAATTTTATTCTTGCAACGATTAAAAAAGGTGAAGAAGATGAAAATTAAATTATATTTTGGATAAATAATCGTTTTCGTCCCTGAATGTGTAGAGCGCTGACAAATTTGTCCCTGAATGTGCCACATAGCTCTTTCATTAACAGTAACAGATGAAAGTTCATAGATGAATGAATTTGTCGCACTTTTTTCACTTCCGAGGACTAAAATTTGAATTTTCATCTTTCGAGGATGAATTTGTCAGTGTTCTACACATTTAGGGATGAAAATGACTATTTACCCCTAAATTTTCTAATGTATATTTAATACAGATATAAGTTTACATAATAAATTTTGTAACAATTAATTTTGATCTAATAATGTATTTTTTTACATGTATAAATTTTAAATAAAATCATAGGTTTAAATAAAAATTATAGGTTTAATAAAAATTTATACATGTAAAAAAATACATTATTAGATCAAAATTAATTGTTACAAAATTTATTATGTAAACTTATATGTGTATTAAATATACATTAGAAATTTTAGTGTTTTATATAGCAACATTAATTATTTTTTAACATAATTGGTCTATTAACTCAGTTGGTTAGAGCGTCGTGCTAATAACACGAAAGTTGCAGGTTTGAGACTTGCATGCACCATTATTTTTAAATTATTTTGTAAAATATATTTTTAACATAATATTAACAATACGGATTGACAATCCGTAAGACTCATATGGATTGTGAATCCATATTAGCTATACGTAAGTGTATTTTTGATTTTTTTTCCTCTCATTGCTAAGTGTATGAAGAAATATGTTGGGTGCAAGAAGAAAATCCCTTATGTTTGTGGGGGATTTTCTTAATAGGTGGTCTCTTGGTATTTATGCAATTTATATTGTATAAACATATTTGAACCATTTAGTAGGAGTTTTCTCTTGAAATACAAACTATGTATATATATGTATATGGATTTGGGCATCCCTTATACCCTATTAATATAGTCTCTTTATTTGCCAAAAAAAAATGACGTTGTTATTAGCAAGCAATATATGCATTCTATTACCACCAATAAGGGGTTTCACTTCTTGCACCTCCCTTTTTGCTTCCTGCACCTCCTAAAACACCTAAATAAACAAAACTACCCCTCCACCCAAAACCATCACTCATGCAAATACCACCACCCAAACCACCGTCGACAACACTATGCATGGAAGAAGGCGCAAACAGAGAAAAAGAAGACAAAGTGGTGTAAAATGTGCGTCCATTTTCAGAATTGTGGATCCGCAACACTATTTTTTTAACCTTCTTGAACAACCTTTCCAGAAGGTTACTAACATGCTTCCAAAACAACCTTTCCGGAAGGATACTAACATGCTTTTGGTTAGACTTTTAGAAGGATACTAACCTGGTTCATACTTCAAGAATAGTCTTTCCGGAAGGATACTAACATGCTTCTGGAATAACCTCTCCAGAAGGATACTCACACGGTTCTAGAAAGGGTGTTCCAAAATCATGTTAGTATCCTTCCAAAAAGGCTATTCCAAAAGCATGTTAGTAACCTTCCAAAAAGACTGTTATGAAAGGATAAAAAAGTGTTGTAGATTCACAATTTTAGAATGGAGGCACGTTTTACACCTATGCATCTTCTTTTTCTCCATTTGTGCTATCTTCCCTCAGAGCTGGGTATTAGGTGGTGGTATTTGCATGGAGCGATGGTTTTGGGTGGTTGGATAGTTTAAAAATAACAAAAAAAATTTAGTTTTAATTTTAACCAAAATTTAAACATGTAAAAAATGTTATTGTCAAATGTGAAAAATGTGCATTTTTTTTCAAACTAAACTAAATTCACAAAACCTTTTTTCTTCGTTTTAAAAACAAGCATAAAAGTGTTTAAAAAATAATTAAAAATCATTTCAGCTCTTTTTTTGTCAAACATGTTATAATAGCATACAAGGTCACAAGGTAGTGTGGAAAGCACTCTATCAAGTAGCCCATAGAAACTCCACCTTTTTATACAAGAAAAACTTTGAACAAAAGACTGTAGCTACACTCTTGAGAACTCCAATGCCAACTCAAATTTAAGGACCGAGTAGCATTAATAATGCAACAAAAATAAAGATTCTCACATTGCCCCCATTTTCCACCCTTTTATGAGATTAGACCATATCTAATAGGGTTTGATGCAAGAATAGTAATCAACTTACTCTGATGAAAATTGCCATAAATATATATCAGAGTATACACAACTGAGCAATACAAAACCCACCATCACCATTCCCCGGGTATAACCTTATATTTCCCCCTTTGTATCTTACTCATTAAAATAAATCAACAACCCTACCAGAAAGGGTCATACGGCAGAGGGTTACGCAGGATTTGTGACCTGCAGAATCATTATCCATACTGAAATAAAATGCAGGACCCAACCGAATCTGAAACCAAATGCCACTGAATAAGTGTAACTAATCATCGTCAGCTTCAGTGGAAAAGTCAGGTTCTTCAGGCTTCTGTAACTGGGGCATGTCATCTTTCATCTTCAGAGCCCCTCTTCGTGTGTTAGCAGCAAATCTCGAAGCAAGAATTGTAGCCCCAAGGTTCAATTTAGCCTGAGTTGAATTTGAACCAGCAGAATAGTTCCCATGTTCTCTCTCACCAGCTACTGCTTCGTCTAAAGGAATGGTTTCCCTCAAACTGAGGTCTTTCATAATCATCCTTTTCTTATATCGGCGCCAAGCAGCCTGTATAAAGCAAGCTGCCCAAGTCCTCCAATGGTGGGAATAAAATCGAAAAGTGTGCTGCAGCTTCTTACTGTGAAGGCGCCTAAATTGATTAGCAACAAACTTGAGGTCTTCGGCCCGAAGAGCAAAAGCTTCAACCTCACTTAGGGCTTTAACTGTCCTAGTTGAAGAAGGCAAATTAATGGTTGATTTGGGGAGTAAAGCCCAAGATAGAAGTTCCTCCCCACAAAAATCTCCAGGTCTCAATATGATTGAGTTGAAGAAACCACTACGGCCGCCATTTGTAGTAGAACTATCCAGTCTACCTCTAATGATGAAAAGCATTTCAGTCACCGGGTCACCCTCACGAACAATGTAGGTTCCTTGAGTGCTCAGAGACGATACCAGCCGCTCACATATTGCATCCAGAAGCTGATCATCCATCTGTGAGAAGAAGGGAACCTGAAAGCATAGAAAGGGAATTTGTTAAATACTCTTACAATAGAGTAAATTTTATACTTACTATCATTTATGTTCATTGCCATCAATGGGAATCAATCATTCAACCTAACTTATTCAATTCAACTTATCCTACAATAAGAAGCCTACAGATGCTAGTGCCAACTCAGACAGAAGATAATTTGAACTAGAGATGGTACTAAATGCATAAATCTTCAAGACAGTATAGCATTTTGTGAAAACTTACACATCACAGGGCTCCTACTAAAGGTAATTATAAAATACCATCTTGTGATAGAATTGGAAGAAACAATCAAACAATGGTCTCTAAATTATGCCCCAAACTGTGGACAATGAGCAGAGGAGGATTTATAGAGAGCTGCCATACTTTTAAGTGAACCATCATGACCTTATTAAATAATAAGAATCTCTCAAACCTAAAACAGTCAGCAGAAATCATACTCTTCTAACAAGGTCTAAGCACAAATGGCATTGTATATCACGACGAAGATCAGCAGGTAATGCACGTAGAATGGTTTCCTCGTCAACTCCACGAGTAGCAAGCCATTTATATTGAACAAATCGTCTAACACGACTTCTCAAATCTCCAGGGAGTTGGCGATGCCTCATCCACTCCTCTGTGTCTCTTCGCTTAAGCCTCCACTCCTCAAGCCTTATAGTAATTGATTGCAAATATGTCTACACCAAATCAACAACCTCAATGCAGAGTCAAATTAAACAGAAGAAAACATAAAAAGAAACCTAGGCACTCTATTGTATTAGTATAGTATATTGCTAATTATTCTAATAAAGTCTACAGCTTATTTGGCCTAGGGTTTTGTAGCACTTGTATATAGCCTTTGTTAAAAAACCAAGATGGCAAAAGTGCAAACAAATCAAGAAAATTGTCATTCTTTAGACTATACCAGAACTTTGTAACAAATGAAGTTTTAAATTTGAAATTCTTGATAATTTAGATACTAATTGAACATAGACTGAAAACAAATTATACATAAATACCTGCATGTTCCCAATCAAATGGGAAAATAATACAAGACCCAAGATAGCAATGACAATAGCAAATGATGTTTCTCCAATAAACGTGCTAGTTTCTAGATTCTGCCCATAAGAACTGCAACAAAGTCAAAAGGTTTGAAAGAATGAGCATCAACAAAAAATATCATCCATCTATAACAAATATTACAATTAACACAGAGAATCTAAGAAGTTGCAGAAGTCTAAAGTGAGGTGAAGTTGATGATTGTATTCAACCCAAGGAGAAAATAGTTACAACTCAATATATATAGACAGTTACACAACTGTAACTGTCAACTAACCTTAGTCAGTTATCCAAACAGATTAATTAACTAACTATAGACTAACTACTAACTGTAAGCCTTTACAGATTAGTAGAAACAAATAGACAAGTAAACCGAGTAAGTATACTCCTATACCCCCCCTCAAGCTCATGAGGGGTTTGCAGAATGCTTTTCAACTACTCTGAGCTTGGACCTATATGTAGTAAAATTAGAAGGAGTGAGAGCCTTTGTAAGAATATCAGCTCTTTTATCAACAGCTGGGACGTGAACAACTTGAAGATGCTTGCCAATGACTTTCTCCCTGACAAAAAATAAATCCAGCTCCATATGTTTGGTGCAAGAGTGCATCACAGGATTGTGAGCAAGAGCTCTTGTGCTCATATTGTCACAAAAATAATCGGAGTTGCATAAGGAATATGAAGTTCAGACAAAAGAGATTGGATCCATGTGACTTCTGCTGTAGCCAAGGCAAGACTACGGTATTCAGCTTCTGTGCTGGACCTAGCAACCACAGATTGCTTTTTAACCCACCAAGAGACTAAATTGGAGCTAAAGAAAACTGCTGCTCCTGAAGTGGATCTTCTGTCATCTGAATAGAAGTCCAATCAGCATCACATTAAGCATGTAAAGAAAATGGAGGTCCAGTAGATGAAGGAAGAAAACTGAGTCCAAAATTAATAATGTCTGCCATGTATCTGAGAACTTTCTTTACTGCTGCTCAGTGTTGTTCAGTAGGATCAGGCATAAATTGATAGACCTTGTTGACAGAAAAACTAATTTCAGGTCAAGTGATGGTTGCATACTGCAAAGCACCCACAACAGATCTGTACCAAGTGGGATCAGAAAAGGACTCATAACCTGACTTAGTTAACTTGCAGCCACCAACCATTGGAGAAGAGATGGAGTTAGCTTCATCCATCTTGGTATTAGTCAACAGGTCTCTTATATCCTTGGACTGAGTTAGAATGAGAGCACCATTGGGCTGAGGTCTTACTTCAATACCCAAAAAATAGTCTAGATTTCCTTAAATCCTTAAGAAAAAACTCAGAATTGAGTTTGGTAACCAGGGATTTAATGTATTAGGATATGTAAGTGCTGTTAGCTTTCGCTAACAACACCCCTCTGTGTTAGGCTGTAGTTAGCACTTTGCTTATTGTACCTCTCACTGTACAGCTGTCAGTTGTTATTTTCAGTTAGTGGTTGTTAGCGTCAGATCAAGAGGTTATAAATACCTCACTTGTACAAAGCTTCAACCAACTTTTATGATTTGTGAATAATATTCAGAACCACTTTTTGTTTTCACTTTCTCTTTCTTTTTGTCTAAAATGGTATCAAGAGCCATTTTTTTTTTTTTTGCACTGATAGTGCATCTTGGCAAGCCTGGGTCTCGTTCTTGCTTACGTTTCTGCTTCTTGTTCGTTTCTGGTTCCTGGTTCTTGCTCACAAGGCAGGTCTTGCATGTTCGTTCCTGTTCTTTTGCGTTTCTGCCTCCATTCGCGATTGCTCCTGTTCACTCGTGAGCTTGCGATTGGTCTTGTTATTACTTGGATTTATCTTTTCGGCATTGTTTGTGCTGTTTGGAGTTGGTTTCGGCTCCTTAACTGTTCGTGACTGGGTTTTGGTTAACTTGTTTGGCTCAGACTTGTTCGCTTCTCTCTGGTTCTTCCTGTTTGTGTTTCTATGCATGTTCATTGTTAATTCATGGCTTCCGCTTCCGCTCCGTCAGGTCTAGGTATGCACTCCTTTCCAGTGTAGCTGAAAAGCTTGATGACTCCAACTATCTCCATTGGCGTCAACATGTGAAACCTGTGTTGAAAGCTCATAAGCTTCAGCCTTTTGTGGTTAATCCTGTTATTCCTCCCAGATATCTCACTGAGGAGGACAATGTTGCTGATAGGGTCAGTCCTGAGTATGAAGCTTGGGAAGTTCAGGACCAGACCTTGCTTGTTTGGCTCCAATCTATGCTCTCCGAGTCTGTTCTTTCACAGGTTCTTGGATCCAACCATTCCTATCAGGTTTGGGAAAAGATTCATGAGCACTTCAGCTTGCACACCAAGTCCAGGGCCCATCAACTAAGAACTGCAATGCGTGCAGTTTCTCTTTCTGATAAGTATATGGATGAATATCTGAGAAAGATTAAAGGGTTTGCGGATAAGCTTGCAGGAGTTGGTGTTCCTGTTAGACATGAGGAGTATGTTGATGCTATTCTGGAAGGGCTTCCTTCAGATTATGCATCTGTTATCACAGTCATTGAAGGCAAGAAAAGAACCCCATCAGTTGCGGAAATTGAGGCCTTGTTGTATGGTCAAGAGACACGCCTAAATCGTAATAATAAAGAAACCCAGCCGTTGAGTTCTCCTTCCTTAAACTATACTCAAGGATACTCACCTTCCAATTCACATAGGGCAGGTAATTCTGGGAATTTCAGAGGTACAAATAGCTATGGCAGTGGCAGTACAGGGGCTGGCAGAGGACGTGGCAGTGGCAAATTTGCCAACTTTCAGTGCCAAAGCTGTCTCAAATATGGGCACATGCCAATGTGTGTCATTTCAGGACTGATATACACTTTCAGCCTCATGAGTCTTTAGTTTTTTTTGATCCTGCCACTTCTCAGCCTATTCCTTATTCATTTGGTTCATCTAGGTCTTCTAACACTTGGGTTAATCCTAATTTGAAACCTGCAGCCTCTGACTCTAATCAGCCTAGTGCTATGCTTACCAATACTGCCTCTCCTAGGTCTGGTGCTGATCACTCCACCTAGATTCCAGATTCTGGAGCCAACTTCCATGTCACTGGAGAATCTCAGCATATCAAACAGTTTAATCACATTGATGGTCCTGATCAAATATTCATTGGCAATGGTGAAGGATTAGGTATCTATGGTGCTGGTACCTCTTCTTTTATTTCTCCTAATGATATTCATTTCACCTTTAAATTACAAAAATTACTGCATGTTCCTTCCATCTCAAAAAATTTGTTAAGTGTCAGTAAATTTGCCAAGGATAATTCTGTTTTCTTTGAGTTTCATCCTCACATTTGTCTTGTAAAATCTCAGGAAACAAGTAAAACCTTGCTTCAAGGATCGGTTGGAGCTGATGGCCTCTATTACTTTCATAATCTCAAGCTTCAGGATATTTCTCCTTAGCTTTTATCTACTTCAGTTGATTCCTTAGCAAATATAAAATCTGATGTTTCCTTTCCTTGTAATGTCAATGTTTGGCACAATAGGTTAGGCCATCCCAATGGTCATGTAATGAGACTTGTTCTCAATCATTGTAATATTTCACAGTCTAATAAAAATGTCTCAGATTTTTGTGAATCTTGCTGTATGGGTAAATCTCATAGATTACCCTCCTCTCCCTCCACTTCCACTTTTCTCCTTTAGAACTTATATTTACTGATTTGTGGGGACCTACTCATTTAACCTCCTTTGCTGGTTATAAGTACTATGTGTCTTTCATTGATGCTTTTTCCAGGTTTACTTGGATTTTCCCCATAAAAACCAAAGCTGAAACCATCTTTGTTTTCAAGCCTTCAAAACTCAAGTTGAATTGCAACCTTAACACTAAAATAAAAATGTTCAATTTGATTTTTTTTTTTGGGGGGGGGGGGGGGGGGGTGAATATAGGTCCTTTTCTACTCTTTTATCATCCTATGGTATCTCTCATAAGACTCATTTGTCCTCACACTCATTATCAAAATGGTGTGGTTGAAAGAAAACATAGACACATAGTGGATTTGGGTCTTACACATAGTTATCAATCCCGGATAGCGGAGCGGAGCGGTTGCCCTCGAAACTGGGATAGCGGGATAGCAGTCACTATTCTAATGTTTTTATATATGTATTAAAAAATTTATAATATAAATATATAAGTTGAAAAAGAAAAATATAACTAAAAAATCATGCACTAATTATCATTAACAATAAAAACTCCTAAGAATATAAAGAGAAAAAAAAAAAGGTCAAGAAAAAAGGAAAACAGAGAAAATGAATAATCTGGTATTAAGAAAGGAAAAAAACAGAAATAAAAAACTAAGAAGGAAACAGAGAATATCAAACCTGGTTTTAAAAAAAACAGAATTTGAAAAAAAATAATAATTATTAAAATAGTAATAGTTATTAAAATATATAATAAAAATTAGTAATAGTTATTAAAATATATTTTTTAATTATAACTACTAATGTTAAAATCCTATCAAAGGTAAATAAAATGGACTTGAATCAATCCTCGTTGGAAAGCAAAAGTCGTCTCCTCTTATCTACACCTCAGCCTTAAGTCCATTTTAAAATACAATATAATATACTGAATAGTGAATATAGCTTAAACTTTAAAATTTTAAAAGGCTTTTGATATAGTGGAACCACTGTTAGCAAAATCGCAATTTGGATCTTTGCAGCCAACGGCGATCCGGATCGGAGCTAGGATCGAAGTCGAGCGGGATCGTAGTGAGATCGCACGTTTGATCATAGGATCGTAAGTTCTCCGATCCCTAACGATCCTGTTTCAAAGTTGAAAAATAAAAGCCCTAACCTTGGAGATTCTCGAAAATGACCCACCAGCTGCGCGACCCAAGCGACGCCGCGACCTCCCGACCTCCCCCTGCTGCGCGACCCAGGCGACGCCGCGACCTCCCCCTGCTGCGCGACCCAGGTTCGTGTCATTGTCATCAGTCTTCTCTCTTCTCCCTTCTCTCTTCCTTCCACTTCTCCCTTTCCCTTTCTCTTCTCCCTTCTCCCTTTTTCTTCTCCCTTCTCGGGTACTCTGGAAAATATATTGGCTTGTGGAGTTTGTGACTCACGCTGCTTCTCATTATTTCCAATTTAGGTCTCAATTGCTTTCTGTACCCTCTTTTTTTCTTTTTGCAGTTTGATATTATATTTTTGAAATGGGCTTTTAAGTTTTAATTTAGGGAATTGCTATTTACAGTCTTTCCGTACCCGCATTTTTCCTTATATAGTTTCATAGTAGGATCTCGATCCGATTTTACGATCCTCGATTTACGATCTTTCATCCCCCCTCCCGATCCTAGGTAGAATCTCGATTTTAACAACCTTGAGCTACTGACTTGAAGAAGGCTTTTCCTCACCTAGACCTTGAGGACAAGATCCATTTTGAAGGGGAGGGTATTGATAGGCCTAATAGGTGGGGACAAGTATATGTTAGGAGGTGTAATAAGCAAAATAACAGTCAGAGTTAGTTGTGACTGTATTAGGAGGGAGAGAAACTATAAATACAGGGGAATAACTGTAAGGGGGGGTTGTTAATGATTGTGGAGGATTGTGACCTCGAATCACAAGTGTAGAGCAGGATATTCTTCTCCATTCATTCAATAAGAATCATTCTTTTTTCATTTCTGTTTGATCCAGTGCCTATCAGTTAGGCTGTAGTTAGCACTTTGCTTATTGTACCTCTCACTCTACAGCTGTCAGTTCTGTTATTTTCTGTTAGTGAGTTTTCTGTTATTTTCAGTTAGTGGTTGTTAGCATCAGATCAAGAGGTTATAAATACCTCACTTGTACAAAGCTTCAACCAACTTTTATGATTTGTGAATAATATTCAGAACCACTTTCTGTTTTCACTTTCTCTTTCTTTCGACCTTCTCCACCTGCTCTGTAGATGCTTCGTAGAGCTACCACTTTAGAGAATCATTTGGGTCTTTGCCTGTGACAATAATGTCATCAACATACACCAACTTATAAATCACAGTGCTGGATTCAGTGTAAATGAAAAAGGAAGGATCACACTTGCTTGACCAGAACTGGTATTCAAGAAGAATAGCTTTAACTTTGTCAAACCAAGCTCTAGGAGCTTGTTTTAAGCCATAGATGGCTTTGTGAAGTTTGCACACTAGTTGCTTGTTGCTGTTTTCAAAGCCAGGAGTTTGAGTCATGTAAATATCTTCAAGAAAATGCCATTTAAGAAGGCATCGTTGACATCTAACTGTTGAAGATTCCATTCATGAGTAATAGCAAGAGACAAGATAATCCAAACAGTTACTGGTTTGATTACAAGAGAAAAAGTCTCATTGTAATCATAACCAAGTTTCTGATGAAATCCCTCTACTACAAGCCTTGTTTTGTACTTGTTGGTAGTACCATCAGGATTCTCCTTCACCCTAAACACCCATTTGCAGCCAATAGGAGCCTTAAATGGAGGTAGATCAGTAAGAGTCCATGTGCCATTCTTCATCAAAGCCTCATACTCAGCCTTCATTGCTGCCAGCCAAGTAGGATTGGAAAGAGCAGTATTAGTGGACTTAGGCTCAGAATGAGCAAGAAGAAGTGTAGGATAGAGTCTAGGCTTGACAACACCAGCTTTGGTCTTGTGCACATAGGGTGCACATTATCAGGTCTAACAAGAGCATTTTGAGAAGCAGTGACAGGAGGTACAGAATCAGTAACAGGGGAAGATAAAGGTACCTCAGCAGCAGTAACTTCAACATTCAATGATACTGTTGCTGGTGGAGTATTAGGTAATTCAGAAGTCCCTTGAGGCAAAGGAGAAGAATTCGATGGTGATGAGGCTGGTGTTGTAGCTTCAGATGAATTAACAGATACTGCACCTGTTTGTGAAGTAGCAGCAGGGGCAGCTGGAATGGGAGACTGTAGCACAGTTAAAGTGTTGGGATGACTAACACTGGTGGAAAGAGTCTGATCTGACTCACCCATCAAGAAAGGAAAGGGAAACCTGATTTCATTGAAAATTACATCTTTGGAGATGTATATTCTGCAATCTGCAGTAAAGCATTTATAGCCTTTGTGAGAAAGAGAATAACCCAAAAATACACACTTTTGAGACCTTGGCTGCAGTTTGTGTTGATTATAAGGCTTGAGAAGAGGAAAACAGGCACAACCAAAGACTTTGAGGAATTTGTAATCTGGTAGCTTGTGAAACAGTCTTCGATAAGGCACTTCATTTTGATTAGCCGAAGAAGGAAGTCTATTGATTAGGTAAACACCAGAAATAACTGCATGAACTCAATAGTCAAGTGTCATTGAGGCCTGAGACAACATAGTTATAGCTGTTTCCACTATGTGTCTGTGTTTCCTCTCTACAACATCATTTGGATGGTGTGTATGAGGACAATTCAGTCGATGCATAATACCAACCAAGATCTGTAAGATACATAGAGAAAGGCCTATATTCACCTCCCCAATCAGACTGAACAGCTTTGATAGGTAGGTTAAACTGAGTTTCAACCATGGTTTGAAACTGTTTAAAAGTAGCTAGAGTGTCTAATTTACTTTTAAACAAGTACAGACAAGTAACCTTGTGTGCGCATCAACAAATGTTACATAATATCGGTAACCAGTACTGGACAGAATAGGAGAGGGACCCCACAAATCAGTATAAATAAGTTCAAAAGGAGTTGAATAGACACTAAGAGAAGGAGATTTACCAACGCAACAATGTGAACAAAAATCTGAACCTGTTTTATTGATAATAGGCAGATTACAAAGTTTGAATACAAGTTTCATAGTATCAACAGAAGGATGTCCTAATCTAGAATGCCAAGTGGCAAAAGATGTAGAACTACTAGAAACTGTATTTACAACAGAAGCATCATTGACTCTTTTGACAGAATTCAAAACAGAGTTTGAAGATGTTCTGAACACAGGTTCTGAAACATCAGATGAAATGGTATTGACAGTGATATGAGGCTTGAGTGGCAGTTGAGATGACTGAAGCAGTTTAGGGAATTTGTAAAGGCCATCAGCACCAACCAACCCTTGAAGCAGGACCTCTTTAGAGACCTGAGATTTGACCAAGCAAAACTGAGAATGAAACTCAAAAAACACAGAATTATCTCTACAAAATTGAATGACACTCATCAAGTTTTTGGTTATAGTAGGAACAAATAACGGTTTATGAAGACAAAGAGGAATTTGAGAGTTAAGAGGAGTTTTAAAGGAAGTTACACCTGAGGAGTTGATGTTTAACCCCTGAACATTCCCAATAATAATTTGATCTGGTCCTTCAAATGGTGTGATCTGTTGAATATTCTGAGAGACATTGGTAACATGGTGAAATGCACCTGAATCGGGGTACCAGTTTTGCGATGAAGAGGACTGAGCACTGGTTAGATGGGCTTGGGGTGGGGGATTGTTGTATTGAGGTGGGGCATTCTAATAAGAAGGCTGATTGGAATGTTGATTAGGATATGAATTGGAAGATTGGGAGGGATATTGGTTTGACTGTTGGTTACTTTGGCTACTGGTTTGGGAACTGTTTTTGATATTAGTTTGGGTTTTGGTTAGAATACCACCGTTGATTGGAATTCTGTTGATTGGAATTTAGTTGGAGTTGGGATACAGATTCTGATTTGGATAGTTCATTGGTTGAGTAGGGACATAGTTATCATCATGCCTATAATAACAGTAGGAAGTCTCACGTCCATATTTATGACAGATTTGACACTGAATGTTAGAGAACCTACCACCACGACCCCCACGGCCATCACCATAGCCACAACCACCACTGAGGCCACCGCGAGAGAAATTGCAGCCACCTCCATGGCCATTGTTGGGGAAACGATTACCTCCATTGTAGTTGTTGTAGGTTGAATCAATGATAGCCTGAGCAACATTAGCTTGAGGCTCTATAGTAGTGGTGGAACACATCTACTGCGAGGAATTGGGGCTAAAATTAGCTTTGGATGTCTCAGTCAGATTGACAGAAGACATTGATTTCTTGCGAGACTTTTCAATGCGAGTCTCACGAGCAAAGAGAGTTTCGACTTCATCAATTGTGAGAGACTCAAATCTACAACTGATGAGCGTGACCAGAGACTCAAACTCATCGGGTAGTCCATCAAGAATGATATCGACATGTTCAATTGCTGGAACAAAATCTCCAATCGAAGAAAGCAAATCAATCAAAATCTGAATTCAAAGGAGATATTCAGAGATCAAACGATTATCCAGCGAAATGTTATGTATATCGTTACGAAGCTGCTTCTTCACATGACTGATAGACTGAAAGTGGGAATGAAGCTTATCCTAGAGATGCCAGGAGGACTTACAGCCAATGAGATGAGGGAGAACTTCACCTGAAATCGTGGATTGAAGCCACGATAGAAGAAGCTGAGCCTGTTGTTCCCAAAGCAAAAATTCAGAAGACACATTTCCGGTATTGCGATCCGCCAAAGAAGCATATTGCGGAGGAATTTATGGATTTGTGAGGAGATAGTGAAGACGATGGCCTTTGATCACAAGCTCAACCTGTTGACAACATAACAAATAGTTGGAATTCGTGAGTATTTCTGGGATTGAATGAGAGAAATCTATCGCTGTTGCTATGGAAGAGAAGTGGCAGCGACCAGTGCAGCAGCATGTATATTCACCGGAATCTCATTATGCCGCAACTTCAGTGGTCACCGGCGGCAGCGGAGGAGGAGGAGGGTTGTTAGAAGCGGAAGCCATGAAGTAAAGCTAAGGATCGAACACTAGCTCTGTGATACCATAAACGAATCTAAAAGAGTAGCAGAGAATCTATGAAATTGCAAAAGTCTAAAGTGAGGTGAAGTTGATGATTTTATTCAACCCAAGGAGAAAACAGTTACACCTCACTATATATAGACAGTTACACAATTGTAGCTGTTCACTAACCTTAGTCATTTATCCTAACAGATTAACAAACTAACTATAGACTTACTATTAACTGTATTTAGCCTTTACAGATTAGTTGAAACACAAAGATAAGTAAACCGAGTAAGTATACTCTTATAACACAACTACCAACTCCCTGCCACATACAATTTCAGTCTATGTAAGTTCAGCATATCTTATAGTGTAATCTTATTCTTATCCATTAACATAGGAGCATCTTTCATCCCTTTACCAACTCAATGCATGTTTGATTTTGATTATTTTACACTCAAAAAAGCTTTTGAGCAAAAAGGCTTTCTAATAGAAACTGTTTTGACACATTTATTTACCTCTATAACTACCTAATTAATGAGATGTTAGTCTTAAATGATTTCTCATGGAACTAATTTAAATTATTAGGCCAAATTGGGTTTTATTATATTTTGACACCATTTTTACATTGCTCTTGTATTTTGGTCATAACTTAAAACTACATATCTTTGATTTTATGTTCTTCAGGAAAGGTTGGAAAGAGATCAACCACTTTTGTGGAAGACAACTTTTACCAATTTGTATATTTCAAAGGAGAAATTTGGTCTTAAAGTTACAACAGAGGTGCTGGATGCTTGAGTGGATATACTTAAAATAAAATGGGCATAGCTCATTCATTTTAAGCCTAAATCAAGTAAATGAAATGTCCACGTAAAGCTTATTCAGTGGGCTATCATTTGGGCTGGAGAAGGAATAGAATTATGAAGGAAATGACAGTTACAAATAGAGGGAACCAAAGTGAGGGTTGAACATATGGATCAATTTTATTTTTTTTAATTTCTAGATAAAAAAATTTCATCTCCTTTCTCATCTTCTCCTCCACCTTTCTAGATTCTTCTGCAAACTTAGGCTACTCGCAATGTAAATGTATGGGGGAGGGTCATTGTACATAGCCTTACCCTTGCATACACACAAAGAGGTTGTTTCCAGATTTGAACCCATAACCATGGTGCAACTTTACCGCTACACCTAGGCTCGCCCTCACCAATTGATAAAATAATATTTAACACTGAAAATCAAACAAAATACAGCAATACATTTAGCTGACGTAGAGATGAAATCTCCTATCACACAAATACGACAATACACTTGCTGTACCAGAGACAAAAGTCTCCTACAGAGATTACCCTCTGTCCACAAACTACAGATAACTTCACACTGCCTAATTACATAACACACCATTCTACTCATAACTACCATTCTGCAATTTCTAACACAACTATTTTCTAAAGCAGTTGTCTGAGTTTATAATACAGAACTGATTTCTAAAACAGTTATTTTCTACACATAACTGCCATAACTTCCCGTAACACTCAATTTCCATCATTAGTGCCAGCTGAAAAATCAGCCTTGTCCCCAAGGCTGAAAGTTGGAGACTGGTTCTTCCGCATTATCCTTACCCACTTCAAAAGCAATCACTTCTCCATCTTCGTAGGGCATCATGATCCCCCAAAATTACCAATCTTAATTGTTTCTCTACTCATTGATGTAAGGGATGGAACTTTTCTCCACACCAAAAGCATAAACCTGTGTTTTTCCTTTCCATCAATTATTGGCATATTAAATGGCACAGACATCTGCTTTTCACACCAAAATTATGCCCATCTCCATCCTGTTTTTGCCCAAAAGATGCAGAACTTGAAAAAGGATTTCTGTTATGATAACTTCCTAGACCAAAATTATGATTTGTCTAATGGGTGGATACATAAAAAAAGGTGTTCAATTTGTAACTTTTTGGTAAACATTCTAAAGGGGATTGTATTTCTGTATTCATTAGATACCTAGGTCATCTCAAAAACAGCTGACAAAGTGTTCAAGATGTTGGATGATGTTGTCACATTTGTTGGAGAGGAGAATGTAATCTAGATGGTTACTAATAAGCAGCAATGCTCATTAGCATGCTGAAGAAGTTCACAAGAGAGACTTGATTAGGCCTGGTATGACTAGATTTGCCACAGCTTATTTGACATTAGCTTGTCTTCATGGCGATGGACAGTGGTCACTGAAGAGAGGTCACTAATCGATGATTACTCATTTGGAGGCAACTTTATGAGTGAGACTGGGAGAGGAAAAGAACATATATGATTAAATTATAGGGTTTTACACCCTTTGTGGACCATTTTTGGGTCAGGCCACATGGGCAAAGTCTATTTTTTCCTTTTTTTTTATAAAAAAAAATCCGCCAATTCCCGCCATAGGTGCCTTATCCACTATTTGATAACACTGCTCATATGAACATAATTTCATAAAGAGTATTTGTAATCTCTTTGCATCTCCATCTTAAACCTTATAATTCTTACACTAAAATTGCAGTCAGCATCATCTTAAGTTGAAGTAAATCAGAAAGTGAACAAATTGAAGAAAATATGAATTAATCAAATGCACCATTTATAAAATCAATTTTCAGTACTCATGGAAATACCAAGTCATACCTTAATTGTTGCAATCCCCACCATAAACAATAAAGGTATTTTGGGATAAAGTTTGAAGAGACAACATGTTTCTTTACTGCATTTTCAAATATTCCATACTTGAAATTAATATCATCATTACTGGGATCACAACTGCTAAAGACACTTGTACTATTTGCCCATATCTTGCGCATCTTAATATTCAATGAACTGCAGTCTAGATAAAGAAAGCAATTTTCAGGATTATGTTCCTTTTTGCAAAAGGATTTCCAACAAGTAGTGTATCGGTCCACGGATAGAAGATACCAAGCTGCCCCTAAAACCTACAACAACAGAATAGAAACATATATTGTTATAACAGAAAGTTAGACTTAATCCAATAAGTTTCAAACTTCAAAGAGTTCAGACAACTGTGGTGTGTGTGTGTGTGTGTGTGTGTGTGTGTGTGTGTGTGTGAGAGAGAGAGAGAGAGAGAGTAACAATTTGAAAATGGAAGCATAAAACCAATCAAAACTGCATACATGGCTAGCTAACATATACAACAGCAAATTATATGCAGCTCCTGCCCAAGCAGTCTTACTAACCACTCCTGTTGCTTTGATTATTTGAGAACTTAATGGAAAAATCAAATATAATCTCGGAACATATTGAAGCAAAACAATCAATGCAAGCGCATTATTCTTGTGATCAGTTTGAGGGGTTCTTGTTGCTGGTATAATAAACCAAATGACCATCTGAAAGAGAAAAAAGTTCAATCAGCTACTATCTATATGCCAAACCTGCAAATGACTTCTAAAATTTAAACCAACTAAACTGTTCTGTCTATATAAGTGAAGTACAGCATGTAGAAATACAGGCCTCAAATTGGACATATTATCTTAGTTTACCATGTTTTAGAGGTGTGTGTGTGTATGCATCACTTTAAATGATAAAATAAGAATCTAGATCTTAGATGAAGGGCAATAATGCTATTACATTTTGCAGGGCCCCTAAAATTGGTCGAGTGATGGAAGATCAAATGAGAAGCTTTTTAGAGGCAAACATGCTTAGTTGATTCATGACTTTAGTTCTGGATGTTGGTCAAGAATGGATAAGGGAATATAACCAATATGGTTAGCTTAATCTATTACATCAATGTAATATAATGGATAATGTCACCATGCGCAAAATTAGAAATTTACAATGAATAGAGAAACTTATAAATTTTCCCTAAGGATAATTCTCTGCTAAATATTTTTCTCAATTAACTTTATCTTCATTTTTATAGCAGAAATCAAAATCAACAGCGAGAGAAGTTTGCAGTAAATTGATACAATGTAAAGGATCAAATAATGCCACACTAAAAAAACACACCTGAGGTAGAGGGAGTGTGGCAATAAAATCAATGAAGAAATCAGATCTTATATATCTCCTTGCAATCTTCTTTGGGTCCATGACAAGTTCACCCCTACCAAATACCCGCGAGCTTGGTGCCACATATGCTGTCCTAAACTTAATTATCAGGTGCAACAGATAAAAAAGGTCCGCAATAGTGCGAAGAAAGGTCACGACAATGCGCAGTGTTAGGTCTGTCCTTACACATGTAGACCCTGTATTTTCTATCACACTAGGCAAATAAAAGTACAATGGATCAACAAAAAGAGCCACCAGGCATGAAACTATGAAGACCCGGTTCCATTTCAACACAATCTTGCTACCCGGGTCAAGTATTCTTTTACGCCACGGCTCGTGGTCCTCCGGGAACACCTTCGATCCTCCAATTCTAAATGTTTCAGCAATTCTATTTTTCCCTGATGGTAGCAAATTGCTAGGTTTAAGTGCTGGAGGCTCAGTTTCTCTTGCTCCCCAAAGCGATTGCTTATGCTTTTTACCATCCGTGTAGAACCTAAAATGTTAAATTCTTAGAAAACACATCAAATCGTTTTCAGATGAAAAGAAACTCCAAAAATGAAAAGGACTATTATTGTTCAAGAAACAAAACTTATTCATACAGAGTAAACAAATGAATGCGTTTGAATAATACCGGGAAAGACCAACTGAATAAATTAAAATGAAATGAAAATCTTTCGTTGAAATTCATGCATTATTAAGGAGTCAAGCTCCAAAAAATCAGTAAAGAGTCCAGAAAAATACCTGACAAGCTTGCCCTTTTTCAATTCCATGGGAAAGAGGAAGCTGGAATTGGATCCTTTAAAACCCTAACATGAATCAGAATCAGAGGTCCAACAGAACCGGGATCTTTCACTGAAACCGCGAACTCAGACTACAATCGACAATTAGTCAACAATTGTTTGACTAGAGCTAGCTTTTGTAAAGTAACGTCTTAATAATTCCGAGGGCAAACGTCGTCGTTGCATTGCCACTAATGTTATGTTAGTCCAATTAATAGTCCTACTCCAACGGGACAACAACCATGCTGCCCCATATATTTTAAAAATATATCGAAATGTCAAGTAAATTTTATCAGACTGTCACGTAGTGTATTTCGTTACTATCTTCGGCAAAATAGGGAAACTGACGTGGCGCAAATCTGGTGGCCACATAATCCGCTACAAGACCCAACGAATTATGTGGTCAACGAGTCAGTGACCAGTCAAAAACTGGCAGGACACGTGACAGCTTAGAAGGATTTCGCTGCAAGGACCAGTGAATTGCATGTTATATTTTGCTAGACAGGCTAGCGAAATACGTGTTGCTATGACACGTGGCAGCTCCCTAATAATTCGTTGTTAGGGTCAGCGAAATAGGTCTCCTATTTTACTACCTAGCCCAGCGAAATACTACCACACCCCCAGCTATATATACCCACCCCCCCTGCATTTGTATCCCATCCCACACATTCATTTCATTCGAGTAGTGTATAATTTTTTTTAGAATTTTTGCAAAATGAGTGGTAGTAGAAATGATTTAATTACCATGGTATACTATAATGGGAGAAGACATATTGGACCGAATGGTCAAGTGTTTGAAGGAGAAAGTAAAATGTTTTGTATGCCTCCAGGATGCAGCTATCATGATTTGATGAAAATCATATATAAGAAGTTGAGATTACAATTAGGTCAATATGTATCTTGATTGAGTGCTCAATGTGCATCTGACAACCCGGTGCAATAGATTGGTGTGAATGTTGTAGATGATGACGATGTAGCCTTAGTTACAGACGCATGCACATCCGACGGAGGAGACCCCAGATTTATAAAATTGTATGCGGAAGTAAACTGTGGTGGACAGTCAAGCAGTCTGAATTTTGTAGGAAACAGTGGTTCGATTGACCTTAACGTAGAGCCGATGGTGAATTTCGAAGATAGAGATGTATCCTCATCACCACCACCACCAACGCAACCAACACAACAAATTGATTCAGAAGATACTGAAATGGTGTCGGCCTAAGAGCCAGCTTGGCCCATGGACAGTTTGGAGGAAGAGGTTGATGAAGGTGTTGTTCCAGATACTGACTCATCGAATATAGACGTAGACGGTGATTTTGATCATGCTTTTGCTATACCTTCTTCGATCGTTGTTGGAATGCAAGCTCTGCTTCCGATTCCAGGTATGGATGCAAAACTGTCTGTTACTTAGTAGTGTTAAAATGGTTGCCAGTTTAATATAACAATGTGTTTAATGTCTCATTATACAGGAGAGGCCAATGTACCATTTTGGTTCAACATAAGGCATTACACGAATATTAATTGGGCACACCCAGATGAGGAGTTAGATGACATGCAAGGAGTGCAAATACTTAACTAGGAGATGGGTCAAGAGCTATATAAGGGTCAGGTGTTTCATAGCAAGTTCGATGTGCAAATCGCAATAAAGCAATACTGTATGCCCAAGCATCGCACAATCGTAGTTGCAAAAAGTGATACGTATCACCTTGGTGCATTCTTAATCCTAAACTTAACTATTTTTTCACTTTGCACTTTGTGATCATGTTTTCATGGATTGTTTGTTACCTCAATATTACTCTTCCATCTTTTCATCTCTCTCACTTTTGTGCATTGTTATGATCCATTGAAAAATATGTGTGCCTTGTTCATACCCTTTCTTTAAATTTTTGGTTTACTTTAGTTTGAATTTTTCTCTTAGTCTTTCTTTTAGTTTTGACCAGGAGTGCAAAAGTTTAAGTGTGGGGTATTTTGATGGAGTGCTTTTAGTTAAATATTTTTTCTATCCTTCTTAGCTTATTTGACCTCTCTTGAACTTTTATTTTTCCATTCTAATTCAGTTTTAGCCTTAGGCAAGTAAGTGGGCTTAATTGCTAATTGTAGCATATTTTAAGATTTTATGCTCACTTGACCTATCTGTCTTGTATAGGACCTATAGAGCTCTATGGAACTCCGAATGGAGCGTTCTAGTAGTCCCTGACGAAAAGATCTACAAGTTTTCCAGAAATAAGCCAAGGCTAATTCTGCCATTTGGAGGGTCATTTTGGGCTTCGAAGTCAGAATCACTGCACTATTATATTCTAGGTATTCACCGAAATTCCTCCATCCACTCTATCCGCATTATCCAAAAACCTTCCGAGGAGCTTCACGTGGCGGCCCTAAAAGCATGGTAAATTTGAATTTTATGGTTGTAAATAGTAAATAATTAGAATTGATGGGTTTTATTGATGACCCGTTCTTTTCTTCAGACTTAGTTACTACATATTAGTGACATTTGACAGATTTTGAAACACATTACATTACATTTCATTTAATAAAAAAAGTTTACATTTCTCTCTTAAGTTTTTAGGATCAAATCATTGTTCTTCATTTTCTCTCAATTGTTCTTCATCTTCTTCATTTTCATCTTGCTATCCTTTTATTTTACTACACTCATTTCATGGGGCTTTCCATGGTGATGATCATGGAAGGCTAAATCATCAATCAATCCAAGGATCCAACTCAAGCAAGAGAAGAATTGGAGTTCCGATTTGGTATGTTGAATTCTATTTGAATGTTCACCTTCTTCTTCAATTTCTATTATGTTTTCATGATTATGAATGTATTTAGGATTGAAAGCGAGTTAGGATTATGGAAGATGACAACCACCCAGGGCATACCATGTTTTTGCATTCGGCATTTGGCGAGCAATTTCAATCACAAGTTCAAGAATATGATGTTGAAGAAACAATTGAAGAAGTTAGGTAAGCAATATTATACATGCACATAATCCACAACCTCAATATGGGCTGATATTTACGTGTTCTTTGTATATATAGGTTATACAACTTCGCGGTTAGATTTTGATGCCGGCTTAGACCAATTTAAAGAAGTAAGTCCTCAAATAGTCGCGTGGATTGATCGGATCCCAAAGGAGAAGTGGAGTCTAGCTTATGATGAGGAGGGACGAAGGTTTGGTCATATGACAACAAATCTATCTGAGTGTTTCAATAATTAAAGGCGCCATAAACCTTCCTATCACGTCACTTGTCCAGTTCACATACGCTCGACTAGTGTCATATTTTTTGCAACATTGTCAGGAGGCCCGTGAAGAGTTAGCGAGAGGTAATCATTTCGCCAAAGTAGCATGGCAAAAATATTTGATGAGGGTACATAAATCTGCGACACATTCTGTAACTGCTTACAACGCACTGTACACAAGATTTGAGGTCCAAGAGTCATACAACATACGTACTCATCAGGGAGGAAAGAAATGGTCGGTATCGTTATACGAAAGAAAATGTCAATGTGGTGAGTTCATTGCATTCAGGTTCCCTTGTAGTCATGTGGTTGTAGCTTGTCGGTCTATAAATGTCGATCCCACTCAATATATAGACCCTGTGTATAGTGTCGTATATCAATGTCAAGTGTATTCAACCCTGTGGTATCCAATTGGAAATGAGGACTTCATACCACCAACTAGATAGCCGACGATCATCCCAAATGTTTCGCTAAGACGCACAAGAGGAAGGCTTAAGTCTACACGCATCCGCAACGAAATGGATTCACGGGAAGGATCGAGCACTTATACAAAATGTGATTATTGTAAGGTGGTTGGTCACAATAGGCGGAATTGTCCTTCACGATTCCAGGATCATTGATGTGTACATATGAAATGTATGTCAAATTTTAATTTAATATGTTTTAAATTGTAGATTCATTCCGCTCAACAACATTAAAATAAAAGGAATACTTCAATACAACCAAGAGGGGGGTGAATTGGTTGAACCTTAGAATTTTGTCAATATAGTCATAATTATCAAAAGTTTTGCCTAAAGATCTTAGTTCATTTAATATGGTTTGGAAGCGTCCAAACATACTTTGTATGTCATCACCTTCCTCCATAATAAACAACTCATTCTTACGTGTGAGGAGAGTCAAATTGTTCCTCTTTACTAGTGACAACTCTTCACATGTTATGGCTAGTGTGTCCCACATTTGCTTTTCACTTTTAAAGATATGGAATTTTATGTATTCTTCTCCAGAGAGCACATATAGTAGAGCATTGCTAGCTATTGAGTTGAGCATAAATCTTTATTTTTGATCATTCGTCCATTGGCTTATGAGGATCTCGTTTAACTCAACATCATATGGAATATAAATTCCATTTTCTATGGCATCCCATAGATCAATGTGTATGGACTCGAAGTGTGCAATCATTTTTTCTTTGTCTGGTTCTTTTCCTCAGTATTGTTAAATACTCAACCCGAGAGGTCGAGCTCTGATGTCAACTAAAATAACAAATGTGACACTAGAAGGGAGTTGAATAATGTGTTAGAAAAATATGAAAACCTTTTGCAATGGATATAATTTTCACAAATAGATATGTTAAAAATAAAGTTATGAATGTATCGTCCAATGAATGGAAAAACCAACTTTGTTTAAAACAAAATGTAGACTGTCATCCATTGTAGTGAAACAGAGTTTTCTTAAAGGTTCCCAAGCGCACACTTGTTTGAAAAAGTGTGTCAAAATTAATGCAAGAGAATACTAGTCAAGAGAGAAGTCGAAACACTTAAGTTTATATTGATTCACTCAAATAGAGCTACATTCAGTTCTCCTTTACAAACCAGTAAAGGATTCCTCTAATCAAAACTTGATTGCAACAAGTATTTTATCCTACCACTCTTGGCTACAACAATATTCTTTAAGCCACTTCTGGCACACCCCTTAGACTCCTCTTGAATCTAAGAACACCCAAGTATTTTTTAACACTAAGCCACTCCTGGATTTCATAAATAGAAAAGGTTTGATTGAACACATAAATTCAAAACACTCAAAGAGTGGATAAAGAATTAAGTGTGAATACAATTATAAAGTTTTGCAAAGCAAAGGTGACTAATTAAGCTCAGCGTAGTATCAAATTTCACTATCTTAATATTGTCCTCATGTTCATGTATTGATGATAGTGCTTGAGTCATCTTTTATAGACTTAAGAGAATATATTCTTTGTGGAATTAAAGTCTTCCTCATTGTGACCATTGTGTCATAGTTCACAGCAACTTGTGCAATGTGTCGCTTGTTTAAGGTGAGAAGGGATAAAAGTACAAACAACATGTGTGCCTTTCTTCAATGATAACGACCTCAACGAAATATTCTCTTGTGATTTCTTCTATTCTCTTCTAATATGTCCTTTCATACTTCAAATTCAAATGTTAACATACAAAATAAGAGAGGCAAATAGAAAGTACATGAGAGTTGGTACAAACACTTCTTTTTAACTATCTTGAATCCAATATGAAGTTGGACGTCACTTACTTCATTTTAGATAATGAAACCATTCCATTACTACCAACCCAAAGAAATACGATACTTATAAAATGCCTATTTAAGTGATTAAGTCAATTGGACACAAGTTAAAAGGTACAATGTATAGATACTGGTTTTTACAACATATTGGATGCTTGTTTAAAGCAGCACGTTGGACACTCGATATAACTCATTCAAAAAACAAGTTTTGTTGTGAATGGATGCAAACTAATAAGAGCATAAAGTTGTAGTACTGTTACCAAGTGTGCTTATATATATCATGACAATAATGTTTGGAACAAGATATAATTAGTAATTCCATCAAATCTTTTAATTAGTTTAAAAGTTTTAAAATAATATCCATAATGATTAATTAATATAAATATAAAAATTAAAAAAATAAAAAATATCGTTAGAGATATAAGGTTTTCTTAGGTACATATAACTTTGCAAACTTGATTTGATCCGAATTGATTCAATCATTGAAATTGAATTTGTTGATTGTTTGGATGGAACTCAATCCAACCTATTCAAACTCATTCATTTAGGAGTTGGATCAAGTATTTTAATTTTTAAACTGTGAACCCAACTTGTTATTATATCATGTTATTATGTCATATTATAGAAATTATTATTATTATTATTATTATTATATAAAGAATCAAACATTAAGAATTTTATAAATAATGAGAAAATTACATCAAAGTGAAATTTTTAGTTTCAAGGTAATTTTCCTGATTTGTTTTTTCTTTTTGTCCTTATTTTCACTACAATTTTAGAAATTTTAAAGTAAATTTAAATATTCAAATCTATTGGATTAATTCAACCAAAATTAAATTGTTTGTGATAAGTTTGGTTTGGTTGGATTTTTACACAAAAATTACATAAACTCAACCCAATCAATATAATTTAGATTGAGTTAGGTCATGGTTTAGCTCAATCCAATCTAACTCAACTAGTGAATACCCCTACTTAGATATCAATGGTTTGTTAAAGTATTTATAAATTTAATTGATTTTGCATTTTATTGATGTTATCTCTGTGTTATATAATAGAATCCAAGATTCAAATGATAAACTAATTATTACAAAATATAATTCTTAATTGATATAAATATTAAGATAGGATTAATATATATATATATATATATATATATATATATATATATATATTGGCCTACTCTATTGGATGAATACCTGTAGCAACAAAATAGTTTAAAAGGAAAAGAACATGAAATTCAATGATAGCATAAAAAGCATTTGTAATTAGGGAGCATATGGGAGGGTATTTACTATTGGTCACGAGTATAGACGTACATCTAAAAAACCGCAAAGGCATAGAAAGAACAAAACAACATTTTTTATATGGAAACCTCCATTTGACGTTGTTCTTGGCCAAGGGCCAGGCCAATCGCCACCGTTGTATAGATAAACCACGAAAAAAAAATATCCTTCGCCATCGATCCCTTCCCATACCATATAGAAGCATCTCATTCAACAAATGCATCAAATAAATTAGTGCATCAGATCCAATAGTTTTTTTTTTTTTCCTGAATTGGATCAGAGCAAAAACAATGGACTCACCGTCGTCATCAACAACTGGAGACACGAGCAAGGTACCGATAAAGTCATCATCGTCGATCGTGGAGTCATTGCGGGGATGCGGCATTTCAAGTGGAACTCGTGTGAATAAGGAGGAGCTGAGGAAAAATCTGACAATCCCAAAATACCTTCGCTTTGCAATGCGCGATTCTATCATGTTCAAGGACCCCGCCGCCGGTGAGAACCGTTGCATTCGTAGCAAAGACGACCACAAAGCGGTGGCACCGTCCACGCCTATGATTGTTTTCATCAACCCTCGTAGCGGCGGTCGCCACGGCCCTTTCCTCAAGGAGAGGCTCCAACATCTCATGAGTGAAGAACAGGTCATTATCTCTATCTTTCTTTGCATAATAATGAAACATGATCACAATGTTTTGTTGTTTTGGTTGGTTCTGAAATTATAATTTTAACTCAACATTGTCCTCTTCTTTCACTTCTGATCATACCAAGTTTGAAATTAATAATACCAATAAAAAAATAAAATAAATGATATATTCAAATTTTTTATACTATTACTTATCATAGTCCACTTTATTTGGATGGTTTTTTTTCCATAAATACTAATGGAAAAATAAAACAAACGAGAAAATAAATTGAAAGTAAGATTCTTTTATAAACAAAATCAATTTATGTATTTGAAATATTAGAATAGTTAAACGATAAAAAACCAATGTTTGTCAATTCAACTCACATCCTAGAACCAAGTTTCTAGTTTATTACTTTTCTTTCTATTTTTTTACTCTATTATTAGGTTAAAGTATCTATTAATTTTTTCGTTCTACTCAAAAATTTAGTTAATCATTTTTAATAAGATTTCTCATTTAAATCACATGTTTTATCTACAAAATTTGAATCCATACAACTCAAATCCACCCCGAACTATAAATATGTTGGTTTACTCATTTTCCCTTAATTACTATTTGAATTGCTTGAGACATTAGGGGATTCACTTATATCTTTTTTTCAGAATCTGACAAAGTGAATGCTCTTTACCATTTGTTTACAGTTTTGATTTTTCTTATTATTCCAAGTTATTGACTAAATGCGTGATCGCATTATATGATTGTTGCATTATTGTTTTTTTTTTATGCATTGATGTTATTATGGTTGATGTGAAGTTCACCGCAGGTTTTAGACATGTTAGATGTGAAGCCTCATGAGTTTCTCCAATATGGGTTAGGTTGTCTGGAGATGTTGACCTGTCTTGGTGATTCTTGTGCCAAAGAAACTCGTGAAAGAATAAGGATTATGGTATGTTCTATTTCACAAGTATGCTTCAATTGCTTTTGTTTTCACTTGATAAAAGCACAATTCTTGGGTTTACCGAACCTCACATGTTAACTAATTAATTTTTAATATAAAATCTCATAGTTTGGTCTTTCCTCACTATGCATACATATTTAGTTATAACACAAAGTTAAAGTTTAGTTATTTCATTCTCTTTTCTTAGTGGGTAGATTCAAATTCATCTCTAGAAAATTTTGTTGACACACATGTCACTAAGAATGTAAAAGCTAAATTTGGTCTCTCCAAATTGCAAAGGCTAGCTAGCAAGGGACATGTGTGAGAACTATTATGACCAACATCAAAGGTTCTTTTAGATAAGGATAGGGGGTTTTCAATCCCACAAAGAGATGTGTTTAATTGTCAGCAAATCCCACAAAGATGAATTTCGGACTTTACTTTTTTCTACTTTGACATAAAGTTAAAAATAAACAAAAGTGATAGAAAATTGAGTACAAATAAGTTAATTCATTAATTTATATTAATATCGGTATGTGTGTATGTATCTCATATATGGTGTTGGGTTGATGATATTTGGACATCCCATATTTATATTTTAAATACTTGATTGACAGTTCTACTTTTTTCTATTTATCTTTTTCTATCCCATCATATCATCTACCATATATATATATTTTTATTTTTATTTTCTTTCATTATTAGGTGAAGAATAGGAATTTATGTCCAAGTATATTTATCCATATATGGCGGATATGAATCTATGTGTTGATTTGATAGGTAGCTGGAGGTGATGGTAGTGTTGGTTGGGTATTAGGATGTCTCACAAAACTTCACGCACAAGGACGAGTACCTATTCCTCCTGTAGGGATCATACCACTCGGTACAGGCAATGACTTGTCTAGGAGTCTTGGTTGGGTAAATTCGTATGCTTGGAAATTGTGTGTTAAATGAATGTTGATCACAATGTCAAATAATATTTACTTTTAATCTATTTGGTATTACCAGGGTGGTTCATTTCCTTTTTCATGGAAGGCAGCCATTAAGAGAACTCTTTACAAGGCTAGTATTGGTCCAATTTGTCGTTTGGATAGGTATATATTATCTTAATTACAGTTTTGCACGTTGAAATATGGTAGACTTCTTTTAGTTGGCCTTTACAAATTAATTAATTTTTTTTTTAAAATTACCTATGTTGATTAGCAAAGGAGTAGGAATATATAAATGTTGTGTCACAACTATGAAGAAATTATAATATAATGATTTGTTCTAGTGATCCTCTTATTGTATTGTAAATTGTGAATTGACTACAATAATATAGATGATAATTTCTAACCTCTTGGGTTAAATTCACATATTTGAGTGAATGTTCTCAATTTAGTTCCTAAATTTATATCTCATTAATTTTAGTCCTTGAAACTATAAAAAAAAACTCAAATAAGTCTTTGAAATTTTGTAGAGTTTCATTTTTGTTTTATTTAGTGAATATGAGATATTCATTGACCCCCAAATAAAAGAACAATCCATTTAGATAAGGATTTGACCTCTCTCAATATTTTTTTTTCCATAAATACAGACCAATCGAATTTCTAATCATATACTTAAGAGACATTAATACTTTTCAACCATGACACTCCGTGTTGTTTTTAGGATTTCATTCATGTCTCTAAAATTAATCCTTTTTTTTCTTCTCATATTATTCCCTGATTTTTTTTATTAATATTATGACTCAAGTCCCAAACAAGGGAGCAAAATGAGAAAAAAAAAAGGTTAAATCCTAGCAAATTATGAAGATTTATTTGAATTTTTCTTAATTTTAAGAACTAAAATGACAACGAGATACAAATTCAATGACTAAATTCACCATTTACTCAGCATATTTTCTTATAATCTACAATGTTTTGTGTTTTTAATTCTAGTACTCGAAGAATGATATGAAGGCACTAAATAGAGAATGAGATACTTATATGCTTAGCTAATTGAAATTATTTATTTTATAAAAATATTAATATGTATTTCATAATTTTATTATTTAATTTAATATGGTTATATATATATATATATATATATATATATATATTTAAAGAGAGACTACAACATACACATATAAGTTCCCTACTTCAAATCTGTCAAGTCGCGTATAGGATTTGATGTTAGCAAATTAAACTTTTTACTTAGAATTGTTGTTCAAATTTTGATGCTTCATTTCTAGTTTATATGTTCCTAAACTGATTTAAGTTTTTTAGTGGGTAAGGTAACACTGGTTTAAAGTGTGTTTTGACTTATTGCTTTGCATGTTTCATGTGGTAAGCATGATTGCAATAAATTAAAAGTTCATAACACATATTTATGCTAACATGGATGACTTTTATTAATGTTTGGTTTCCTTAATATTTTTATATATTTTAATTAATATTTTGTTTGCAACGATGTCCCCAATATTATGATTATGATTTTATATTACAATTTGCAACCTAATTATATTTGTAATATGATGGTTTTGGTGGTCTTTACAATTACGACCACATCAAGCAATATTTCTTTTTTACTGCATCAACCTAAATTTCTAGTAATTGCTCATATTTGTTTTTTATAATTATAAAGCAACTATGATTGTGACCTAAACAAGAACTACAATTTAAAAATATGATTGTAATTCACAAATCAATTAGGCATAACTTTTCTGCAAATATATTTCTTTTATGCAGTTGGCGACTTTCACTTTCAATGCCAGAAGGCACAATAATAGAACCGCCGCATTCTTTGAAGCATACAATAGAGTTCACACTTGATGAGGTTTTGGCCTATTTTTTTGTCATATATTTATTTCAACTAGTCATACTATTTATTAGGTAGGCTTCTTTTCTAATTGTTGTTTGTGGCAAGTAGCAATGTTGAAAAACGCATATGATTTTGGCAATGTTGGGTCTAGAAAGAAGAAAAAAAATGGCAATGCATTTGGTTTAACTGAGATTAAAGGATTATTAAAATGATATATTCTTTTATTTTTTATGAACAAATGTTAAATGCTAATTATTAGTTTTTGTTAATAAAAGAATTTAAATCCACCAACTTTCCCCATTCCCTTAACAATCAAATCAACCCTATACCACCAAATCAATCTACCTTTCTCTCTCTATATACAAATGAGAGATAAAAAAAACCCTACACTTTTACCCTTGTGTGTTTTGTTTCTTATATACAAATAATATAAAACAAAATTATTAAATAAAAATAAAATAACAAAAAAAAAACATATTTATGTCTTACAAAAAAGTATAATGAGTTTAATTAATAAAAAAATATAAGCTATACATATTATTAGCAATTATAAATATTAATTAAAAATAAATGTAGTTTAGTTTGATTAGTGATAGTTCAACACAATTTTTTTTTTTGAGGAATAATTTAATTGGAAAAGTTATTTAAGAGCCATTTATGTTTAAGATAATTGTTACAAAAGTTAAACAAACTGATCCATCTTGGAATTGGTTCTAGTAATGATAAATACTTTGTCAATGAATTAATATAGAGCACTTTATATAACTCGTGCAATTGAAGTTATAATAATCTTGTTGGTCAAAGAGAATGACATAATTTTATCTTTCATTAATGTGAAATTCACTTGTGAACCTTCTAAATAGCTTTCATTATACTCACATGTTTATAATGACTCGACATACAAGTATAATGCTATTGCACAACTTTTACTTTTTTTTATAAGGTATTTTTTCATTCAAAATTTCTAAACTCAATATCTTAGTATATTTTTTTATGTCTAATGTATAAAGTTTCTTGTGACCGAAGGGAGAATTTGAGGGAGAATTGTCTGAGAATGTTATATGTTACGAAGGCGTGTTCTACAATTACTTCAGTATAGGTAATTTTGGCTTTTATGTTCGTAGTATGTTGTTGCCTAAAATGGGTTTTTTAAAACATTTTAGTGCTTCTTTTCATAGTTGGTATTAATAATCGAGACTTATGTTGTTGTACAAGAATATATGTCTAGGTAGCATTAATAAAATGCCAAATTACTCGCTTCTTGATGCTCATATATAAGGGTAATTTAAGAATGCATTTTTCAATTGTTATAAAATGCTACTTGAAATTCGGAGTCCAAACCTTTCCTTTAAGAACTATAATGGTTTAAAATTAAGGTTTTAGAATCTCAAGCAAATTACTTAGGTTCTTGCAATTGGGATATGATTAATTGAAGAGAAAAAGCATCTTTATTGTTAAATCTTAAGCAAAAATTTTGAGTTCAAGATCTGATTTTCACTAGATCTATCAATAAAGGATGTGAAGAGATCTCCAACATAGATAATGAGTTTTTGTAAAAAAAACCTTCAAGACCTGCACATTATTCAAAAAAAATAAATATTTTTTCTTTTTTTTTTCCCCAAGATCTCAAAATGAGATTTATCATTAAAGAAAAAAATGGAAGAGATCTTGAGAGAAGATCTTTAATTCTACGTAGTATATGGTCCACCAAAAAGTAATATAATATCTCAATTGGAATCACCACTAAAGATGCTCATATTTTATCTTTTTATTTTCCAAAAAATGTATTTACGTATGCCTGATTAAATATACCACCTCTTTCTTTTATATAAGAAATAAATTAATACATTTCTGTGGTTTTAATTATAAGAAGTATAAACTCATTTTCATATGTATTTAGTTATAATTTTTTTATACTCTTAATTTGCTTCGATGTCTATGAATGAGACTCTCGCTCATTCTTCGTGCAAGTAAATGTGTTATTTCTTGAATTCCAAATATTTTTTGATTAAATATAACTAATAATTTTAAATCATTTAATTTTATGGGTATTTTAGGAATAATATTTTAATTTATTACATTATTAATTAAAATTAACTAATTATTTTATTGATATTCATTAATTAATTATTTGTTTCTTATATAATATGGACCAGAAATAGTATTATTGTATTAAAAAAATACATGAAACTGTGTAATGTATTAAAAAAAAGTATTATTGTATTAAGAATTCTGAGAAATAAGATTGCTAAATATAGACCATTAGATTGTATTTGAATGGTCAAGATTAAAAAAAAGATGTTCATGAATTTTATTAGTAAGTATTCTTGTCATCATAAACTAACTTTTAATCTTGACCATTATCCTTGATTTTATAGCCTATATTTATAGTTCTCACATAAACTGAAAATTGTTATTTGAAGTGAATGAGAGAGTTACTAGTAGGGGAGGTTGAATAGTGACCCTTGATTGTTATGATTTCTTTTGATATTGATTGCTCAAAATGATTCTGGTTATTTTAGAAATTTATAGGGAGTAAGAAAAAATCATTATCACATATGAATAATCTTAAGAATAGCACAATTAAATTTTGTCTAAGTGTAAAGAAGTTGGTCTTCCAAAACTATTTGTTAAAAATGTTGCTTTTGGTGGTTAACAAAAGTTGATTTTATTGATACAACATACTTAAACACTACTTTTGAAATATGAACTCAATTTTGCTTGACTTGAAAATTCAGTTATATCAAATACTTACAAAATTCATTTCAATAATCAAAATTTAATATTCCTTGAGAAATACTTGGTTTTTAAAATAAAAAATGGTTCAAAAGCTACAGATAGTAAGGCAACTGCAGACAACTAAAAAGCAAAGGATATTGCATACAAAGTCTCTACTAATTTACTCTTCAATCCTTGAGTTATATCTAGTCCCTAACTCAATAGGATTTTATCTTAGTAGCAACACTTGATTACAAAGGTATCATGTCTCTACAAGGTTTCTAACTATGATTAAAATGATAATTTCTTTTTGGTTATGCATTGTAACCAAACTTAACTAGGTAACTCAACACTTAAATTAAGTGTGTTGTAACCAAAGTATAATTATTACAATATAATAAAGTGTTACATTACAAAAGTGTAATACAATGGACAAATAGTCTATTGCTCTACTCTCCTAATAGACATGAATTTCATATTTGTTTCTATAAAGAACTTCATCCAAATGAACTTTTATGTTACTGATCATAAAAATACTTTTAGTGAATAATAGATGAAAAATATCTTTTACAAAAAAAATTCAAAATTCCTGCAAACAAACTCATGAATTATTCACTTTGGTGTTGATTTAGGATGGATACTATTTTTATTTACCTTATATGAATCTCCAATTTGTATTTTAGAGCAATAATTATACTTTATTTTTTTATTTTACAGGAATGGATGCCCAAGTGGCTTATGGTTTTCATCATTTACGGAATGAAAAACCTTACCTTGCTCAAGGTCCAATTACAAATAAGGTATTGATTGACTATTAAAACTCATGATGGTGAATATGTATTATAGACAAAGTTCCTTCTCAATTGCTTAATTTTAGAAGATGAAAACAAGAGACATTCCATGAAATCCATATGTTTGAATAACATAGCAAAGACCATAAGATTTATAGAAGGCACAATTATCTTTTTAGTACCTAAATTTTTTAGGATTTTTGTTTTTAGTCTCTAAACATTTTTTTGTTATTTTTAGTCTTTGAACTTTTTTTGTCCTAAATTTTTTATAGAAGGGACTAAAAATTGAAGTGAAATAGTTAATTACTAGAAGGAGAATTGAATAGTGACAACAACATTGATCAAGCTAATTTTTTCACAAGCATGCTTTGCTTTTGATTTTTCTTCTTCTCAAGCTTCTTGCTTGGAAATCAAAAGACTTAAAAAAGTAATACATTTCCTTCAGAAGTACTTGGATAAAAGAATATTTAAGTTAAAATCTTCAAAGTAAACTTGTATTTTACTGCTTTAGAACTTACTCTTAAAATCTCAGATTATGTTAAATAACAAATTCTGGTTTTACTTTAGTTGCTTAGAGTAGGTGTTACTTTTAAATGATAAGATTGTTTTATGAAAAAAAATGATAAAAAAATAGAGTTATACTTTTCAAAATAGGGTTTTCAAAAACAAACTTTAAGCATATATCAACAAGGATAAACAAGATGCATTAAACAAGGAAACAACACAGCATGAAATTATACTGGTTCATCCCAACCTTGACTACATCTAGTACCTACACTTGTGGGTTTTTCGCTAAGACCAACCATGGTATTCTTTCTTTCTTGAAGTCTTCACTGGCTCCTTACAACCAACAATATCCTAGCCTCTAAAGGGTCCACCTGGGTATTACTTTCGAAAAACCTCTCTTGGATTCATCCCAAGCATTCTTTCACAAATCCTCTTTAAGCTTCACCCCAAATATTCTTTTCCAAAACCTCTTCAAGCTTCCTCCAAGTATTCTTTCAAAAATCCTATTCAGGTTTTATCTCAGTCTTCACTAAGGCTTTGCAAACTCCTCTCAAGTTTTCTTTTGAAAAGCCTCTAGGCTTCACACCCTTTGGTAACAACTGCTATTGGACTCACACAACACCTATTGTGTTCCCACTAACCTTTAAAAGAAGTAGTCCCTTCACTACCCTTCTAAGTTATTTCACTCTAAACCTAGGGGTGGACTCATACTTTTTCGGATTTGGCACTATTGGCTCCACCTAAAGTGTTATGACTAAGGAAGCTCCAAAGGAGTTCGTCAACCTGTCCTTTACCCTATCTTTTGGCAGCATTTCCTTGCAAGTTGTTTCAACGAATTTGCTCAATATATAGAGTGAGATTGGAGCTAACCGTTATTGTGGCTGTTGGAGGTTGAATTCAACTTTCAAATGTTGCATGAGTTGTCCAACTTTTTATAGCTAGTTGTTCTTCACATCTTCAACCTCTATCATATAACTCAATTGTGTTGTCTTTTTTTTTTTATCTCTGCTCTTGTTCCATTATCATCTAGCTAGCTTGCACTCTTGAATATATACATTGAAGGAATATTCATTGAGATAGATTCATTGATTGCTAGTTGTTGTCTTAGTGGTTTCCACATGATTTTGAATTTCAAATCATGGGAAGTCTTCTAGAAATTAAGTTTATAACTTGTCTTCTTGATATGCATTGTTATTGTAGTTCAATGTGCAACAATTTCCTTTCTACTTGGTTGGTGGTTCTTCGTCTAGGACAATTTTCTTCCTTAGTTTCTTAGAGCGTCTTTAGTGGTAGATCTCAAATTGAGATCTTAGACCACTTTTTGATGGATCCTACAGTGTCGCATAGGATTGAAGATATCTCAAGATCTTTATCATTTTTTCTTTTAGCGGTAGACCTCATTTTGGGATCTTAGATAATTTTTTCTCTTCTCTCATTCCTTTCTGACTCGTTTTCTTTTCTTTTTGTTTCTCCTTCCACTCTCCTCATCTCACGCTATTTTTTTCTTCTTCATCTTTTTTTCTTCTCCCTCTCTCCTCTATGTGGCTGCACACCTTTCCCTTCTTCCTCCACCTTCCCCTTCCCCTCCACTAGGCCCCCCTTCCCTAATGTATGCCTAACCTCATTATACATTGATTTCTCCAATCTACATTGCAATGAAACTCAATCTTCAAGAACTCAAACTCTTGTGAATTTGGAGCAAAAGTGGCATGAATGAGCTTCAAGGAATTAAGAAATGGAGGATGGATTGAGACAAGGAATGAAGATGGATGACGCCATGGAGAAGCTCTCCAATGAGTCTAGGAAGAATTGCTACAATAGCCTTGAGAAACCATTGATAAGATCCAAGAAGTTCTGGCACAAGAACAAGAGAGAAACTCTCACAAGAAAATTCAGCTTTCTTATTGATTTAATCAAAAGTCCCTTGCATTTCATTTTTGTTGGCTTTATATAGCCAAGGACCTAAAGCTTGTCTTGTAAGCTACCTAAGCTAAATGCAAGTGAAATGAAATGGCAAGTGAAATGAAGCTTGAGGTGCAAGCTAAGGAAGCTTGAGGTGTAAGCTAAAGAAGCTTGAGGTGCAAATTAATGAAGCTTGAGGTGCAAGCTATTCACTTGATAACTTATGGTCGAGTCAGACATGTGCAAATTTCATTTTGCAAGCTTACATAGGTGCTAAAAAATTACATTCAAGTGCACCACACTTATTAAACAATTGCCACTAAAGGCCTATTTATTGCCATTACAATTGCCACTGAAAGGTGCTGGAATTAAATTCAACTTGACAGTACAAAAGCCAGCCCTTGTTCTTTCTGAGTTGGTGTGCTTCTTCATGTTTGTCTAAAGGTGCAAGTTAGCTTTGATGTGCTCTTGAAGGGCTTGAGTTCTAGCTCTTGTCATGGGTCCCCTAAAGCTAACCAAAGGAGTGAAAATACAATGAACACACTTCAAGAGGGGGGATGAATTGGTTAAGACAGTCTTTAAAAACTTTTCTTTAAAATAATTTGTGGAATTAAAACTTGGATCGTATCACTCAATCACCTTGATCAAAAACAAAGTTTTCTTTCAATCTAAAATCACCTTGGAGTGCATGTAATGACTGAAATGCTTCTTTTTGGTATATTGATTTCCAAATACTAGCAATGAAAGAAACACAAATAAAGAATTCAACACATAGCAATTTATACTGGTTCACCTCACAAACTTGGAGGCTACATCCAATGTCTTCCAACCAACACTAGGTTAGAGTTTTCACTATATCAAATTATTCTTTTACAAGCACAACAAGTGAAATCTCTATCAACCCTAGACAAAGATTCTAAATTCTAAAATACTATTAGAATACAAATCACAAACAATCTTGAGAAACCTACTCAGATCTTTCCCCTTGAGAACCCTACTCAAGATAGCTTGAAAGAACTTCAATGATATACAACACAGAATTGTAACACATAAATTCTAAAGGAAAGAGTTCAAGAATTACACAACCTGAGATCCTTAACAGATGATTGAATGAATATTTGAAGTTACCAATTAACCAGGTTGAATGAATGTCAATGGATGAACAAATCTTTCTTGAAAACTCTTTTCTCACAAATACATCATCTTCAAAGTCAATCACTCATTGATCTTCTTCACAAGATATGTTTCTCTCAAATCAGTTTCTAGATCTTTAGAAAGCACTTGGAACTTTTGGGTAAGATTCTAACTCAGTGAATTTTTGCTCTTTGAAAAATTCTCAAAACTTATGAAGTGCATAGGCATAAGTTCTTTATGTAAAAAACTGATTTAACTAACTGTAATCGATTAATAGGTAATAGATTATTTTGACATATGTAATCGATTAAATCAATCAGATAATCGATTAATATGTTCTTGAGGTTTCTGGAAATTTTTCACAAACAACTTAATCGATTAATACGTCATGTAATCGATTAACACAGATAAGCTCAGACTAAAAACAAACCTTTATAATTGATTACGCCTTATTGTAATCGATTAAGGCAGACTCATCATTAAATGTAAAATGAACTAGGTAATCGATTACGATTGTTTGTAATCGATTAACACAGAAAGACATATTTTTGAAATAACACTTGGTAATCGATTACAGAAGAGAGGTAATCGATTAAAGTGTTCAACATGACTTCTCCAGAAATAAATACATTCATGTAATCGATTACATAGTGATGGTAATCAATTAAAGCAGTGCATAAACTGATTTTTTCCAAAACTTTAAGCCATGAGGTTTTCTTTGTAAGAATCACTAGGCTATGTAATGCAAGGATCACTAGGCTATGTACTGGAAACACTTAGACAAATTACAAATGCCATCTAAATAATTGAGCATGTAAAAAGCTAAAACTTCAAGCCAATTAGTTTATCCTTGCTTTGATTGCTTGCAGCTCCTTCTTCCAACTCCCCCTATATCTAACAAGGAGAAGCTCTTCAAGTTCTCCTCCTTGACCTTGAACTTGTGATGGAACTCCATCATTCCCCTTCCCCTCCCTCGCGGTCCACCCCCTCCCCCCTTCCCCTCCGCCACGAGCCCCATTCTGCCAGTATGTCTTTTTTTTTCCTTTTTCTTTTTGGTCTATTTTATTTTCTTTCTTCTTCTGCAACGACTAGTTCTTCATCTCCTTTCCGATTTATTTCTCCTTCTATTGGTACCGCCATTTGCCGTTAGGGAGAGAGAGGAAAAAAATATTATTTTTGGGCACTATGCAGATATTCAGGGTTCTTTACAAGAACTCATTCTCTATGCTGGAGATCTATTTAAATCCTTTATTGGAAGATCTAGTGAAGACCAGATCTAGCACTAATGATGCTTTTCTGAGTTAAAATTTATCAAAGATTACTAAGAACTTACAACTTTAGAATTCGAGTTGCCCAAGCACTGATGCATGTCATCACTAACAATCTTGCAATGAAACTTCTTATGATCTTTGAGCCATGTGTATCTTTTGATATCTACCCTTTGACTTAAGTTATCTCTAACATCATGCTTCTTATCATACACAAATTATAATATTTGCACTTAGACCCGAAAAACATGACTTCCTTTCCAACTTCTGAATAACTGTCTTTCTGGTAGGCATGCTTCTGATTGCAGAATCTATGCCATGGAAAGTTTCCACTTTAGGCCTATGCTTCACACTTGTGCTATGATTTTGAATATGTCATGTTTTAATAAAGAACTCTTAAAACAACCATTAGTTTCTAAGTTCAGTCACTTGTGGTTTTGCTTCATTGTGATTTGTGATCATTAAAATATTAGCTTCTAGAGGGACTTTGTCTCAACAAAAGTAAGGATGGAGAAAAAGTTAAGAGACTAAAAGTAAAAATAAAAAAAGGTTAAATGACTAAAAATAGATAACAAAAAAGTTCAAGGACTAAAAACAAAAATTCAAAAAAGTTTAAGAACTAAAAAGATAGTATACCCTTTATAGAATTAATGTAATACCAAAATCACAAATATGCTAATACCATGATTAAAAGATATGGTTAGCCTATTGTTGAGATCTCATTGACTAAAGATATAGCCAATGTAGTTTTTATAAAGCATAGACAATCCTTTCCTTACAAGTAAGTTTTTTGGTACTAAGTTAGACTTTAAACTTTTAAGATGTTATTAGAGTCTATCTTAGATTTATTATTGAGCCACCCGTATTTATGCTCTAAATGCTTATTCCTAATTGTAAGTGGCATTCTCATTAGGTCACCCGTCTACCAACATGGTGTGGCATGGTTGACAAATAACCTTGTTCCTTAAGAATGTGGTCTCTTGGTTTGTGCATATGAAAAATATCTGTCGGGAGAAATCAACCCCTTAAATGGATCTTAGTACCATGAGGGATTAGTCCTTGGATCTTTGTCATGGGATACCTCTTGTTTATCCTAAAAAAATGCCATCCATCCACATTTGTCCACACCATAGATGTTAAGCCTTGTGTGCAAGGGTTGTGTTCAAAGTTAACATCCTATAAATCGACTAGACATATGGTTAAATAGTCCTTATCAAACCATGTCAATCTTTAATTTAAAGGTTGATTTTACAAGGTTAAGTTAGACATGTGAAACATAGAAGAATCAACTAAAGAGTAAGTCATATTGGACTTTGAGGCATAACCAATGTTTTAAAAACAGACTAGTTATTGAGCAATAAAGATATGTGTTTAAGATTCAATGGTTGAATTGTGATTGACCTGGTAATAATTAAATAATATATTTTTAAAATTTTAATATTATGTTAATTAATATTAAATAAAAATGACTTAATATATAACAATTTCATAGAAACAAAACAAGTTGTTCACTATAACTCTTTTATTTTCTGCAATCTAGCCCACTTCACAATTCTTAGACATCTAAATCTAATTACTTCAGCATATTACAATCTAATTACCCAAAAAACCACAAGACATCTTTGGTTCTTGAGATGGTGGAACTTAGTTGTCCTCAACTATTGACTACAATCCCAACTTTTGCTTTTCAAAATGAATCACCTTTTACATTGTTGTTGTTGTTGTTGTTGTTGTTGTTGTTGTTGAGAAACTTAATTGAAATACATCACATGGTGGCTCCTGAAGGAGAGACTTGTAAAGGATATGAGAAGACACTCTTGAGGGAGGAAATAATTTTTTTGTTTCACAGTCTTTGTCATTGTTATGCCATTAATAATCACTAAAGTTTGTATCTCTAGCACAAAAATTAAACGGTAAATCTCCTTTGCTTTATTTTTCTCCTGGGCATAACTAATCTTCTTCTTGAACTATTTTTATGCATATTTTCTGTTGAATTTTTTTAGAACTGTTGAAAATTGGTGAACCACCAAATTTGAGAAAACAGTATGAACACACACAATAACCAAGAAGGGAGAATTGGTTTAAACTTGGCCTTTTAAAATTTTTAAAGAATCAGAGTTATAAGTGTTGGGAAAAAGATACCAATTTCCCTTTCCAGGACTTGTTATGAATGGTCTTGCACAAACAATGATTATGCAAGCAACACAACACAATTTTTAACGTGGAAAACCTTCTCAATGTGAGAAATAAAAACCACGGGACCAATCTCGAAGTCCACCCAAATTCTTCATTATCAATAAAGTAAGATTACAAAAGGGTTCCAACAACCATTACAATCAACAAACAACTTCAACAAAGGTTGTACCAAACCATCACAAGAGACAAACATACAAAATAGGCTTCTGTACGAAATTACTTCCTACCACCAGAAATAACAACTAACAAATACCAACAGTCAAATTGATGTATTGCAATAGAGGAACATACTGACTGAATTTGAGGATAATCCAACGGTTGATCAAAGAGATAACCCTTTCTCAATATCACTGTCCGAAACAAGACAGAACAGAGCAGGAATTCTAATAACCTCTATTTTCAGTTGAAATAATCTCTCTTGAAAATACTTCAATTAATGATCTGAATGGTCAGAATGTTGAAAAAGATTTTATTAACTGTTCCCCAAATTTTGAACGCGATCCAACGGTTAGTGTGAGAGAAATGTCCCTCGCAATAACGTTGCATGCTTCAGAAAGCGGTTTCAGAACCAGTTCGGTTTGGGAATTTCATGGTGACTCTACAAGCCTCTATTCAAGAAACTACCCATTAGATGTTAATATTGATGAGTGAAAAATGTTATGTAAAAGTTTCACCAAGATCTAACGGTTAAACAAAGAGATCGAGAAGATTGAAGGATGACAGTTTCTGCCATTCTCAACATGCGAATTTGAATGCTCTCTTTCTCCTCTCCTTTTTCTCTCGCTTGAGTTTTCAAATTAACCGCCAACCTATTAAAAGAAGTAACTGCTGACCTATTAAAAGAAGAAGCTCTAATATTTCCTTATTGGACTGGACATGAGTTGGGTTTTAAGCCCAACAAATCTCCCCCTCCAGTCCAATGAGGGAGATTCCAAATATCAATCATCAAGTGAAATTCATACCGGCAACAAGCCGACAAATTTCAAACTTCTCTTTAGGAAGTGCCTTTGTCATCATATCTGAACCATTATCATCAGTATCAACTTTCTCTAACTCCACTTGCTTAGCTTCTAGCACATCTCTTATACAATGATACCTTACATCAATATTTTTGGACCTTTGATGAAAGGTAGAGTTCTTGGCTAGGTGTATGGCACTTTGGCTGTCACAAAGTAACACATATTTCTTTTGAGTGACACCAAGATCTCCCAAAAACTTTTTCATCCATAGCAATTCTTTACATGCTTCAGTTGCTGCGATGAATTCTGCCTCTATTGTAGAAAGTGCAATACACTTTTGCAATCTTGACTGCCAAGAAACAGCACCACCGGCAAATGTAACCATATAACCTTAAGTAGACTTGCGAGTATCCACATGACCTGCCATATGAGAATCTGTGTATCCAACAAGAACTGGCTCACCAATCCCGAATCTTAGACTCAAATTGGAAGTGCCACGGAGATATCTCATTATCCATTTAACAACGTTCCAATGCTCCTTTCCTGGATTAGAAAGGAACCTGCTAACAAGGCCAGCTGCATGGACTATGTCTGGTCTGGTGAAAACCATAGCATACATCAAACTCCCTGCTTCTGAGGCATATGGCACCTTAGCCATATCTTCCTTCTCCTTATCACTGGAAGGGCTATGTTGAGCACTTAACTTAAAGTGGGTAGCAAAAGGAGTACTAACCACTTTAGCATTGCTCATATAGAATCTCTCAAGAACCTTCTTGATATATTGTTCCTGTGACAAGAACAATTTTTTCTCATTTCTATCCCAAATGATTCGAATGCCAAAAATCTTCTTTGCTGGCCCTAAATCCTTCACAGCAAAGTACTCACTCAACTACTTCTTCAATGTGCTAATTCTAGAAGAATTTCTTCCAACAATTAACATGTCGTCAACATAGAGCAACAATATGATAAAATCATCATCAGAGAATTTCTAAAAGAATACACAATGGTTAGAATCAATCTTTTGGTAGCCTCGCTCCCCCATAACAGACTCAAACTTCTTATGCCATTACCTTGGTGCTTGCTTCAAGCCATAGAGACTTTTTTCAGTTTGCAAACATAATCTTCTTTCCCTTTAACAATGAAACCCTCTGGCTGGTCCATGTAAATCTCCTCTTCCAAGTTACCATGGAGAAAAGTTGTCTTCACATCCATTTTCTCAATTCTAAGTCTAGGCTAGCAACTAGGCCTAGAACCACTCGAATAGATGACATTTTCACAACTGGAGAAAATATCTCATTGAAATCAATGCCTTTCTTTTGACTGAATCCCTTGACAACTAATCTTGCTTTATACCTGAGCTGTGAAGTAACTTCATCTTGTTTCACCCTATACACCCACTTGTTCTTCAAAGATCTCTTTCCCTTAGGCATTTTTACTAGATCAAAAGTGTGATTCTCATGCAATGAATGCATCTCATCTTGCATGGCTTCAATGCACTTACTCTTGTGCTCATCTTCCATAACTTCTTCAAGACATTCTGGTTCTCCTGAATCAGTCATCAACACATACTCACTTGCAGGATATCTGGTGGAAGGTGCTCGACCTCTAGTAGATCTCCTAGGAGAAGCATCAGTAGTAGTCTCTGGTAGAGGGAACTGCTCATCAACAATATCATGGTTCTCCATGGGCTATGGAGCATCTGTGACATCTAAATCACCTATACCATGTTCTTCCTCAACTTGTGGTGGATCACATGAAATAGGAGGTGGATCCAAGTCAATCAAATCATGATTATTCTCTGGCATTGAAATCTCTGATTTCTCTATATCCTTTATAGTCTGACCTTCCATAAACACAACATCTCTATTTCTCAAAAGTTTCTTCTTTACTGGATCATAGAACTTGTAACCAAACTCATCAAGTCCATATCCAATAAAGACACATTGTCGTGTTTTAACATCAAGTTTGGATCTCTCATCTTTGGGGATATACACAAAAGTCTTGCACCCAAATACATGCAAATGGTCATAGGAAACATTCCTGCCAGTCCAAACTTTCTCCGGAACATCATATTGCAATGGAACACATGGTGTGAGATTTAAAACATGAACAACAGTACTCAAAGCCTCACCCCAAAATGACATAGGCAACTGTGACTGTGAGAGTAAGCATCTAACTCTTTCAACCAGTGTCCTATTCATCCTCTCAACAAGAGCATTCAACTGAGGATTCTTGGGAGGCGTCTTTTGATGTTAGATGCCTTGTTGTCTGCAATAATGATCAAAAGGACCTGTATACTCTCCACCATTATCTGTTCTGATGCACTTCAAGTTCTTCCTAGTTTGTCTCTCAACTGAGGCCTGAAACTGCTTAAACACATCCAACACTTGATCTTTTGTCTTCAAGGTGTAAACCCATGTCTTCATTGAATGATCATCTATGAAAGTGAGAAAATAAAGAGCACCACCAAGTGCTTTTGTCTTCATAGGACCACAAACATCAGAGTATACTAAATCAAGTGTAGCTGGCATTCTTGAAGGAGGGGAATTCTTGAATGCAACTCTATTTTGCTTTCCTGCTAAGCAATGAGAACACTTCTTCAATGGTACTTTCTTCAATCCTGGAAGCTGCTCCTTATTAGCTAAAAGAGTCAAGCCTTTCTCACTAATGTGACTAAGCCTCTTGTGCCACAACTCCATTGTATCTTCATCTTCTACAGCATTAATTTTCCTTATAGAGATCCTTGCATGTGTAATATACAATGATGAACACTTTTTTCCTCTAACCACAATCATTGAACCTTTAGTGAGCTTCCATTGACCATCATTGAACATGTTTCAAAATCCCTCATCATCAAGTTTTCCTGTTGAAATCAAGTTCAAACAAATATCAGGAATATGTTTAACATCATGCAAGACTAACCTTGTGCCATTGCTAGTATCTAAGCACACATCTCCAACTCCAATCACATTGGCCAAGCCATCATTACCCATCTCGACAAATCCAAAATCACCAGATTTGTAAGATGTAAAGAAATCCCTGCGAGATGTATCATGAATGCTTGCTCCACTATCTATCACCCAATTGATCTCATGACATAAAAGATTAATTGCTTCACAATTATAAACAAGGAGGAAATCTGAAGTTGTAGTAACAACTCGATCATCTTTACCACGTTCGTCATTCTTATTATCTTTCAACTTCCCTTGTTTATTATCTTTCTTCATTTTTCGGCAATACTTTTTTATATGTCCTTTCAAACCACAATAGTGACACTCAATATTGGCAAACTTGTTAGACTTGCTTCTTCCTTTATCTCTATTCTTCGGACCTCGATTCAGTAACTAAGACTTCTGATTGAGAAGACGAAGCTTGTCTCTTTCTTCTCATTTCTTCATTTAAGATACTACTTTTCGCCAAATTCATGTTGATTATACCATCAGGGGCTGAATTAGATAGAGACATTCTAAACATCTCCCACGAGTCCGGCAAAGTACCAAGCAACCATAGCCCTTGTACTTCATCTTCAAACTTGATTCCCATTCCTGCTAGTTGAAGAATAATTCCTTCAAATTTATTCAAGTGATCAATCATGAAGGTACCTTCTTGATACCTTAACATCTTCATCTTCTTAATCAAGAAGAGTTTGTTATTACCAGTCTTTCTTGCAAACAGTTGTTTAAGCTTGTTCCACAACGTTTGTGCATTAGTCTCATCACTAATATGATTAAGAACATTATCATCCACCCACTGCCTTATATAACCACAAACCTGTTGATGAAACAACGTCCATTCTTCAATAGTTTTATTTTTTGGTTTCTCAGTACCAAAGACGACTAAGTGATACTTCTTCACATACAGAAGATCTTCCATCTTTCCTTTCCATATATGATAATTTGAACCATTTAGTGTAACCATTCTACTTGTATTAACCTCCATAATTAATCACAAGTCAATAGGCAAAATAACACAAGCTCTGATACCAGTTGTTGGGAAAAAGATACCAATGTCCCCTTCCAGCACCTATTAGGAATGGTCTTGCACAAGAAAAATACTTTATGCACAAACAATAATTATGCAAGCAACACAACACAATTTTTAACGTGGAAAATTTTCTAGATGTGAGAAATAAAAACCACGGGACCGGTCTTGGAGTCCATCCAAATTCTTCACTATCAATAAAGTGAGATTGCAAAAGGGTTCCAACAACCATTACAATCAACAAACAACTTCAACAAATGTTGTACCAAACCATCACAAGAGGCAAACATACAAAATAGGCTTCTGTATGAAATTAATTCCTACCAACAGCAATAACAACTAAGAAATCCCAATGGTCAAATTGACGTATTGCAAGAGAGAAACACATTGACCGAATTTGAGGATAATCCAACGGTTGATCAAATATATAACCCTTTCTCAATATCACTATCTGAAATAAGACAGAACAGAGTAGGAGTTCTGATAACCTTTATTTGCAGTTGAAATAATCCCTCTTGAAAATACTTAAATTAATGATCCGAATGGTCATAATGTTGAAAAAGATTTTATTAACCGTTCCTCAAAGTTTAAATGCGATCCAACGGTTAGTGTGAGACAAATGTCCCTCGCAATAACGCTGCATGCTTTAGAAAATGGTTTCAGAACCGGTTCGGTTTGGGAATTTCCTGGTGATGCTACAGGCCTCTATTCAAGAAACTAACTGTTAGATGTTAATATTGGTGAGTCACAAATTTGATGTAAAAGTTTCACCAAGATCTAACGGTTAAACAAGGAGATTGAGAAGAGATTCAAGGATGACAATTTCTGCCCTTCTCAACATGCGAATTTGAATGCTCTCTTTCTCCTCTCCTTTTTTCTCTGGCTTGAGTTTTCAAATTAACCGCCAACCTATTAAAAGAAGTAACTGCTGAACTATTAAAAGAAGAAACCCTAATATTTCCTTATTGGGCTGGACATGACTTTGGTTTTAAGCCGAACAATAAGATCGTATCACAATTAAACCAAGAATGCTCCAACTAATCAAACCACTGAGCTCAAGAAAAAAATTCCAAAAACTTAACTTTGTTAAGTAAGAAAGATTTCACCAAAGAATAAAAAATTAAGATAGCAATAAGAGATTAAAGAAAGTAACCAATACAAGAACTTATACTGGTTCACTTCTCATCTTTGACAAGTTACATTCAGTTTCTTCTAACTAAACTTAGTTAGAGTTCCACTATTCACAATATTTTTTTCTTACAAACTTATTACAAATCACCCTTTATCAAACCTAGACTAAGAATAGAAATCTAATCCCCTTAGACTCATAGTGATCAAGAGATAAAGAACCATTCTCTACTCTTCCATCTAGAGAAACCTACTCTATACAAGCCTTAAGAATTCTATTGTAATAGTTACAAACAACTAAAAAATTCTAAAATGAATTTACAAGAAAAGTTAATGGAGAGAGACAACCTGATGATTCAATGAATATGGTTTACCAATCAAGTTTGAAATGAAAACAAGTTTCAGAGCTTCCTCTCCAAATACTTCTTTAATATCTTGCCCAAGAAGAAATCTTTCAATGCAACATGAAGATTTAGAATTCGTGGGACAAGAACTTTAGAATTCAGAATATCCTTTCTCACTTCAGAAGGCTTTTGAAAACTTATGAAACGTGAGAAATTGCCAAATCATTTGACTCTTCACCCATTCCAATATAAAGGATTAATCAATCAAATAATAGATAATAAATGGGTTGGTTTGAAAATAAATGAATTACTTGTTGTAGAATATTATTCTCGTCAGATATTTCGTAGAGTAATTGATCTATCAAAAGACCCAATAACTATTTATAATAAACTGTTGTAACTGAATGTAATCGATTAAATCGTCAATGTAATTGATTAATTTCACTTATGTAATTGATTAATAACAAATTCAATCAATTAAAATATTTTTGAACTTTCTGAAAAGATATATGAACAAAGTAATTGATTAAATCATCATGTAATTGATTAACACATAAAGTTTTATTTTCCAAAACGCACTAAGTAATCGATTACTACAAATCATAATTGATTGTCATAGGAAGACATTTCTTTAACTTTGTGAAGTGTAATCAATTACTATATATCTGTAATCGATTATCACAGGAAGACATTCTATGTCTTTGTGAAGTGTAATCGATTACCATATAGTTGTAATTGATTAAAGTGTTGATCAAAGCTTAAGTAATAGATTATCATTAGCAGGTAATCGATTAAAACAGAGAAAGTATGTTTTTCCAAAACATAAGCTTTGAACACTTTGGCTTTTCAATGTAATCATGAATATTTTAAAGTCTTTTTCACAAAACAATACTTTTTGTAAAACCATGAATGCAAGCCAATGAGTGATGTTTCTGCAATGCAATAGATCATTAGGTGAAACTCCTAGACATCTAAATATTACATATGTCTTCAATTGAATGACATGTAAAAGCTAAAACATTCAATACTAAGAGCCTCAGCATATTAATCCTCTTCAAACTCCCCCTGTATCTAACAATTTGTTCATTTTTTAATGTTTTAAATTGGTTCAATGGTTTGTACTCAATTTTCATGTAACTTTTAAGGCCTATTTGAGTTGGATGATACCTTGGTTCCTGATTTGACCAATCAAACTGATTTTTGCGATTCAATTTTGACAACCATGGGCTTATCCTTACAAACTATTAATAGTTTCCCACAAAGCATATAAGAATTAACAAAAACATGAGTGCACATTGGACTTTAAGGATGGCTTATATGGGATCAATGTAATGTGGACTAAATCAGGTTCAATATGCAGAAGTGTGTGAAGCCAAAATTTGGTGATAGTTGGTGAAACATTCCAAAGTTAAACCATAGAAAAGCAACAACATTAAAAAGGTAGTATGTTACTCTAGTTTCTTCATTGGTGGCTCTACAAAGGTGGAAAAGTCATTAAAGTTATAGGAACACGTGAACTATTTTCATATAAACTAACATATAAATGAATTCCCATGTGATATGAAGGAAAAAAAAATATGTTTTATATGTGGCAGATTTGGTGATGTTGTATTTTCAACATTAATCATAGCTACCTAGCTAGAGTTCTTTCTTATAGGCGTAAATTTGGCCCCAATAATGGCATCATTCAAGTATAGTCCATTGCACTAAAATTTGATATGTAAAATCTATTTGCCATTGTTGTTTCCAACTTGTTAGTGAAGAGAGGGAACACATGTAGAGTTGGTGGAAAAAAAAAGACTCAACCTTTGATGTGTTTAAGGAATCACATCCAACCTCGGGTTAGACTACATGGAGAAGAAAATAGTGTCACAGCTGGCTTTGAAGGGCATTATATGAAGCGACCTTCGCTTAACACATATTGGATGAAAGAGAGAATGGTAGGGGAGATAGAGTTGAGTAACACACAATAGAAAATAATTATTGATATGAAATGACAATGAATAACATGATATATGAATGTTTCACAGGGATACACGTATGGTTTGTTTAACTTATAACCATTTGGGATGGGTTTGACCAAAAAGAACATTAGATGATGAAAAACATCAAGTTATTGAAAGGATGTAGAGACCCAAAATTGTAGTTAAACAAGCTTTTCTTAAATTTCATTTGTGCATGGCCAATATTGGGCATCCACATATTATGGCTACCTGTTTTTAGGATATACTAGGATTTTGGTGACAAATTAAATAATATATTTATCGATTATCTAGTCCATCCATATAAAGTCCAACATCTATCCAATTGTTAAAAAATCTTGATTTTATCGAATAAATCATATAATTAAATGGATGCATAGTAACCCATCTTTTTTAATTTTCATATCTAATGAACCATCTAATTAACACGTAATGAGTCATCGCCAATCTAACATTTTTTTCATATTAGAATTATTCTTAATTTATTAAAACATTTACACACATTTTTTCATTAACAAGGATGTTTTACAAGTCGATTTGGTTTGATTTTAAGGAATAGAATTTGAACCAATCAAAATTGTTTTGTTTGATTTAGTTTGATTTCATTAATAAGAGTGAATTACTTGTTGAGGTTGAGACAAAGATACTTTGGTCGAGACTAAGTTCAAGATTCTCTGATCAAGGCCCATTGAAGTTACTCTACTTGAAACTAAGGATACTCTAACTAAGGCCAAGCAGAAGATGTTAGTCTAGGCAAAGTAGACAAAATATGTATTAACCCAAGGCTAAACCTAAGATGTGTTGGCTGAGGCCAAGCCAAAGATATCCTAGTCGACACTCTAACAAATATGCATATGATGAGGTTGACTAGAATATACCTTGACTGAGATAGAATATGTGTCTTTGAATAGTAAAATAAAGGCTTTGTTATATGGAGTTAATGCATTAGCCACAAGAGTCTTATATTTCTAAATTACCGAAACTCACAGCATTTAGTTTCTCTATTTCCATTATTCTCCAATAGATTCCTTAATTTCAATGTCATTTTCAAGAACTATATATTTGTCTTTTTTTGGTGAACACTATTCTTATATCATTTTATTATGTGTTCATGCTACATGGTCAAATAGATACCATTAATTTGTATTTTGATAAAGTGATGTCATAGATTCAATCGTAACAATAAATATTGGATTGTGACCAATATCTTTTTTGTTGTTGTAGATTATATACTCTGGTTACTCCTGTACTCAAGGATGGTTCTTCACACCATGCACTAGTGATCCAGGTTTTAGGTCAGATATATGTAAACTAAAGCAGTCCTTCCTTAGCATAAATTAGGAAAAATACTAGGTTCTTTTTATGGTTTTGCTTCTCATGTTAGATTAGCTTGTGAAGCCCATTTTCTCTAATAAGAGAAATATTATGACTTGTGCAACAAAAAAATTGCCTCCCATTTTTTATTATCATAAGAGAATCATAACACAAGTTTACAAAATTTATCTTCTACAAAATTCTAACATTTTTGGAGACTTTTTTCTTTTACTTGTATAGAGACAAGTTTCATGCTTTGATCATTTGCTATTTTAATTTTAGGTTAAACTATTTTACTTGATTTTTATAGTTGTCTCGATATTAAGTTAGTACGTGAACTACAATATATTTTATTTTTTCGATTTATGATAATGTAGTTTCTGTTTGTGGATTTCTGAATAGCCTAATAACTATTTATTTAGTTCCATGAGACTAAATTATTCAACAAAAATATCTTGCAATAGGGGACTTAAGAATATTTTGCGAATGCATGTCAAAAAGTTCAATTGCTCAGAATGGGAGCAGGTTCCAGTACCTACAAGGTATATCTCATCAAATAAATTTCAAAAGTACGTATTAATTTGTATACTGATTAGTGTTTCAAAATTGGCATCATTACCTTTTACCATATTCTAGTTGCCAACAATGGAAGTGTGTTTCTCCCATATTCAATTTCCAAACTCTTCTTCTTTTTTTTTTTTTTTTTTTCTGAATTTGAAGTTCTTATAGTATACATTAGTGTGATAACAATTGTTCTTATGGTTTTGTTTTGTTTTGGGTTTGTCTCATTTTAAATAAGGTTATGTCCTTTGCTTTCAGCGTAAGAGCAATAGTTGCTCTAAATCTTCATAGTTATGGAAGTGGAAGAAATCCATGGGGTAATTTGACACCTGAGTATTTAGAGAAGGTATTGACATACTCTTTCCTTTTATAATTCTATGTGCATTAATTGATGGTTGAAAGTATTCTATATTACAATGATAGGGAAAAATACACAAGAGAGTGAAGCATGAAAGGATAGTTAGTTTGGAATGTGAGATATAAATGTAGTTGGCAATGAAGTTGTAATTTAGATTTTATATCACTCTTATGCTACCATAATTTATGTTATTTACATCAAAAGCATAAAAGATTTATTGTAATAATTGAATCCAGAATATCATAAATAATATTATGCGTAACATTTCTAAATCTGTTAGGGATGTCAAAACTAATAATACATTAAAAATGGAATATAATGTAATCCAAAATTTAAAAAAAGACTGCGCCCATAAACAAACATAGCCATCATATATCTTAATATAATGCATTTTTGAGTATTTTTTATTGGTATATGATTTTCTTTTTTACTTTCTTATTTGCTTGATGATGATAATATTGTATGCCATGCCACTTAGCCAATTACCCATTCACCCGTTGATTTATGATAATTTTAAAATGAATGTGAACTGTGCTTGATGAATTTAATTTTTGTTTTGGCCAATTTTTAATTGTCTATAAGTGGGACTCTTTTTAATGTGTTTCCAGAGAGGCTTTGTTGAAGCACAAGTTGACGATGGACTTTTAGAAATATTTGGTCTAAAACAAGGATGGCATGCATCATTTGTCATGAGTGAACTTATTTCTGCAAAGCATATAGCTCAGGTACCACATTAATTTGACACATTTTATTGTTTGTGATTTGTTGTAAAATATATGAACTCAAACTTTTTTAATGCTTAGTTGAATTCTGAAATAAAATTATTTTGGCTGATAGATTCTAAATACCATTGTTCCCAACTTATTGTATTCAAATGTTATTTTCTTATAAATGTATTTTAGTTTATCACCTTCACTTTCCATAAACGGAAGCTATAAATTGTGTATATAAATTTGCAATTTGTTTATTTGTTCACCTGAGAATCCTTAATATACCCTCAAGCCTTGGGCCATAGCTACTAAATGGAGTAATTAAAGCACGACCCTTGCGCAAGAAAAACCTTGGTTATTGGCAATATGACCTATATCTATTCCCAGTGTTTTGAATTTACTATCTAATGTTTTATTTATCTAGTTTGAATATTTACTACCCAATGTTTTATTTAGCTAGTTTGAATATGACAAATGGCAACCAACCTATTTGTTTGTTTGCTGACATAAATTAGTTTTCTCTCATTTTGTACTAATTGATAACTTTGATCGTAACTATTATTATTGCTATAAATGTATACGATTGTTATCATTAGCATCATTTCGCATGTGTGAAATTGAATGTAGAGGTCTAATTTTAGGCAACAGCAATTCGATTGGAAGTCAGAGGTGGGGAATGGAAAGATGCATTTATGCAAATGGATGGAGAGCCGTGGAAACAACCTATGAGCAAGGACTTCTCCACCTTTGTGGAAATAAAGAGAGAGCCTTTTCAATCAGTCATGATTAATGGAGAATAATTTTATATTTGAAGCTTACTTATTCCATAGCTAGCTATTCATGCAATGTGAAATTTTCACTTAATTTTTTATACCCTCTTTGCACCTCATACTATTTTTTATATTTATCTCATTTATGTCACATTACGTATTATATTTATCATTCTCTTTAACTTAAATTTCTTCATCTCTTTTCTATATGTGCCTACACACCCTTTTCTGTATGAAATAATTATTTTCCAATGATTTATAGAATGTGCAAATTTTGCGAATCCATGAAGTCTATTATTATTATTGTTATACCATGTCTAGGAACACATTTGAATTGGTCACTCAAATATTAAGAAAATTACATGGAGTTAAGTCTGTCTCATATTAATGGTAGTTTGCAAGTGCATTGTTTTGTGTGCCTACCTATCTTATAATGATTAACTATGTAGAATTGATATATATATATATATATATATATATATATATATATATATATATATATATATTATTGATAATAATTGTGATTGAAGGCATCCTTTAATTATGATTATTTCCTAATCTAGGATGTATATATTTATATATGTTGTAGTAAGTTTACCCTTACATGCTTGTGTATGACTACTTTTGTTATTAACTAGGGATGATAGTGTGTAAGGTTGATAGGATACTATAATATTTATCCCCGTACTCGTATTTATCTCCATGCGTATGTGAGTAACAACTTAAATCCTCATCCATGTACTCGTTGGATACCTATAAATTCATACCCACACATTGCTTGTACGTAAAGTTGATAAATCAATAAAAATTATCAATTAAAAATGTATACAACTAAATTAAAATTTATTCTTAAATCATCCAAACATAATATTAAATAATCTAACCACAACTTTAAATCACGCAAACATACATCATAATTAAACATTAGAAACATAATCATTTTTATTGATCAATATTCTAGTTCTTAAATTTCAATAATCAATACTACATTTTAGTAATAAAATTAATAAATATTATATATATATATATAATATGTATGTATATACATACATTTAAGATATTTTAACTAAATAATTGTATTTATAATATATATATATATATATATATATATATATATATATATATATATATAAGTGAAAGAATGGGAGAGGTTGGGTATTATAGTACTGTTAGTATATAGGTGTTCTAGAGACAATTTGTTTCATCAGATGAACAACTCTTGCTATTTAGTATTTAATGGTTAATAAATTTGAGCAAACATTATCTTTATCATATTTATGTGTCGCCTATATTTTATAGTAATATGTGTTTAAAGATAAAGGCCCTAGGAATAAAATAGGTGTTCTCTTGAGGATAAATGATAGGGATCATGATTATGAGGACTCGAGGACACTAAATATCTATTACTTGAAATGAGTTCCCAGTCTTCTACTTGTATATAGATACTAGGTAGGGACCTCATGGAATGTAGGCATGGTGATGCCTTAGCTGATGTTGTGGGTGGATCTGTTGGAGAATAGATGGCGTCGAACTGACCCACCAAGAGACTCCACAAGGATTCTTTAAAGTATCATTGGATTTATAAAGTCTCTCATCGTTTGGTAGTGTGGATCATCCCAAACTTGAGGATGTCATCGAACATTGTATCCTAGGGTTATACTTTGACTGTATAACTCTATCCATTTGAAAATGGGGAGAACAATGTACTCTTGAGTATTAGTTGAATACATGAGTGAAGATGGACATGTCAAAAGAACTCATAGTCCCTACAAGGGATTAGTCGTTCAGAAGACCGGTAAGACTTGGATGACTTCTATTTGACTTGAGAATCTATGCATAGTAAGAGATCATGAGGAGTCATGATCTGTCTTAGAGTCAATAGAAGAAGATTCTTAGTTCTGTGAAAAGCTATATTTAGTCAACTAAGAGAGATGATACTATATCCTATGAGGGATGGTGCCAACACGGTATCAAATCAGAAAGGTAGATCACTTTATCAACTCAATTAGTTCTGGAGCCGTAGAACATTGTTAGTACACAGTATTAAATCAGAAAGGTAGATCACTTTATCAACTCAATTAGCTCTGGAGCCGCAGAACATTGTTAGTGTCTTATGTGATCATTAAATGAATTAGGCCTGTTAAAAGAGTTTAATTGGTTCAAGTTCATTTATATCAGTGACTAATTTCATTAGACTGTACATCTTTCTTGGTATATCCAGATAGTAGATAGGAACATAAACTGAAACATTCTACTTATTAAATCGTTAGCAAAAGGTTGTTCTTAATTGCTTATAACTAGCAAGTTTAGACCAATAATAGTTATTTGACTTTTTCAAGACCAAAGCGGTAACTGGGTTGGAGTTGGACTCTAAGTCCAATTAAAGCATGCGCCCCATTTGGGTTATTGGTGAGAAATTCGTTTCTACACTAATATGCCCAATGTGTTAAAAAGGCCCAATAGGGTCTTGGACTATGAGTCCTAGTAAGTTAAGAAGTTGACTTTACCAAAATGAGTTTTGGAAAAATTCAAAATTTGAATTTTGAATTTTGAAATTTTGAATTTTGAATTCAAATTCAAATTTAAATTATGAACTAGGAAAAATATTGAATTTTAATTTGAATTTAAATTTTAAGTTTGAAATTTAAATTTGAATTTTGAATTCAAGAGGTTAGGTTGTAAGGATAATTGTGAGTTATCCAATACTATATCTAATAAAGATTGAATAATGTTTCTTTCAACAACTTTTTTATTTGAATTACTAATTTAAATACAATAGATAAAGCAAAAACCAAAGGGATATGGTGATGAAAGGTTAAATTTTGAATTTATAGATCCTTAGGCTAATTTTGAGTGATTGAGTTAGGATTCTAATCCTAATAAGATTACAAGATAATAGAATCCTAGGATAAATAACACTCCACTCATACGGTAAAAGAAAGATATATTGGAAAATATATAATTAGTTAAAGATTTGTATATAAAATAAAATTTTAAAAAATAGTCCAACTCATAATATTCAAATTTTATTAGACTACCTAGAATGAAATTATTTAACTCCATTTCTAAGTTGGGTAAGTTAGACTACCCCTTTCCTTAAATATTTTATTTATTGGATTTGTAGTACTCGAGATAATTAGTAATTGAATTAATTTTTTATGTTTGCGTGATTTATTGAATTATGTGATTTATTATAGTGTCTTTAATTATAATTATGGTGTTGATAAATTAAAGTTTTAGAATTACTTGATATGTTTGAAATTATTAAATAAGAGAATCAACATCATGGACATCAACAACACCTTTAACCCAAGTTAATTAGGGTCGGTGGTAGATTAACCTAATGATACATACGAAGAAGTTGAAAAAAAGGAGAAATAAGAGAATAAATAATTTAATTATTTATCGTGCTGTGTTTGTTGATGACCCAAGGGAAGGGAAGTAAAATAATTAGAAATGTCATTTTTTTCGGCCCAACAATCTTGAAACATAATATTTTCCCCTAAAAAGCCTTATCTCACACAAACTTAGGTTTTTTTTCTACCCAAATTTAAATTTTTTAAAAAATGAATGAGGGAGGTAGAGGGAGAGAAATTAGAGACAGGAAGATAGCAAATGACAGATAGGTAAAAAAAAAATATGTTTTGCCCACTTGCCTTTTGACCCTAAATACTTGCCTTAGCCTTACATAACCCTTCTCCTAATCAAAAATCAACCCTACACAAGTCATTCGCTCCATTGGCCACCCTCGAGAAATTGTGCTCAGTCAACTTTCCTCTAGATCCTTCCATGCTCACACATCTATAAATATAGATTCCCACAATGCTCATTCACACACCACTAATAGCAAAGCTTTACTTGAGTGAAAGAGTTAGTGAGTTTTTGAGGTTCTAAGAGAGCTTTAGCAAGGAGTTAGGAGAAGCTTGGAGGAAACCTTGCTCCCTTGGTGGTCCATGAAAGAGAGGAAGAGAATAAGCTACAACATCTTGCCCTTTTCGTCTTCACGTGAGGTATGAGGAGAGTGGAGTTTATTCTTTCAAGTGTATTCCATGGAGGATTTGGGATGGATCTTGGCCCCCAAGATATCCCTCACTCCATGTTCTTGTGCTGTCACTTGAAAACCAACTATTTGGATCGGCTAACTACTTCAACATGATTCCAAAATAATGTCAAGTGATTGGCCTTGAGAAGGGAAATCTACTTCTTAATAATGGATTCCCAAGCTACTCCAGAAAGTGCTTCGTGTAGGTGAACAAAGAAGAATGGAGAAGATAAGCTTTTGCGTTAGGTTGAAAGAGGTAACGGATCAATAAAGGAAAGTTTTAAATGAAAATCGCAAAGAAGAGTTGTAAAGGAAAGAGATAAAATACATGCAAGATAAAATAGGCTTGTGTTTTGGATTGTTTGTCTTCTTAAATTTGAAGTACAATGCCTATTTATAGGCTAAGAACTTAGCTCCTCTACTAAACCATGTTTTCCTACTTACTAACTAACTAGAACATGGTTTGAGAGTCTCTTGACTGATTTTGGATGCCAAAAATGGATAAAAGCTGCTAAAATTCGGCTAGCTGTTGTGAATTGTGACCGATCCACCTTTTAATAACTACTCCTATATTCTAGGCACGCCATCCTGATCCAAAAAGCAACTAATCTACTGATTTTACACTCAATTGGTTGACTTTGGATGTTGAAATCGGCTGCCAGTTGCTGAAATTCGGCCTTTTATTGCAATTATAATTGATCCACCATCTGATCACTGCTCATATATTCTAGGCATGTTCTCTCTATCCACAAACCAATTGATCTACATTTCAAATATTAATAAAATTGAAATTGCTTCCTATTTCTAAGGCAGCACTATCATTAATTAGCTTTAACCACCAAAAGCCATTCTAATATCAGAGAATCATGAAGAATATTCTCTTATATTTATTAAATTAAATCTAAATTAATTCAATTAATTTTCTAATTTTCCCAGTTAATCGATTTCTTTCATTTCAGCAAACACTGTAAGTAGTTAATTGCTGATTTCTGCCATTTTGGTAGACACTGTAGGTAGCGATTTTAGTCATTTTGCAAAACACTATAAGTATTTGTCATTTCAACAAATATTGTAAGCATTCGATTTGACTTAATCCTACTTCATATAGCCTTTTTGCTTAACTAAAATTGAAAAATAGTAATCTGCATCTAATTGGACCGGCCTTATCCTAATTCAGCTCAAACTGAAATCGATCGATTTCCCATCAATCAACACCAACTTTGCTAACTGAAAATTAATTTTAGTTGATTGTGGGCAAATTCAGCACCAGTCAAAGCTAAGCCTATCAAATTGCCAATCTTTAATCAACACATGAAGAAGGTTACCAAAGTTGCAAAATTCGATTACCAGCAAATTCTCCCTGCAACTTTTAGATAGCAACAATATGAGAAAGCTAGAAGATGCATTGTGTCAATCGAATCAAGATTTCATCAATATTGTAATAACTGGATCAATACTTATTCTCGACTAATTTGGTTCTGCAGATGTGAAAACTATAATCTTCTACGACTAACCAGGTTTGTAGAAAGTAGACTTACAATGCTTTTACTAACGAAACTATATGCCCCACAACTTCACCTTCCTTGGTTTGCAAAAAGTAGACACATATTGTTAGCATAACTCTACTATATGCTCCCCTAGCTTTAGCTGATCAAGAACATTCAAACTTTACCTTATTCAGTTGGTGTAGCATTTTGTTTTCATTGCTCAAATGTTAGCTATTTCCATCTACCTTTTAATGTAGGAAATGTTAAGCTAAACATTATACTTATCATTAACTAAAATTGTCAAATCAATTGCACCTTTTTCAGCTAAGTTGAACCTCCTTACTCCTAAATTCCATTTGGACAACATTTCAACAACAAATTTGGCTTCCATGACATTAGTCGTTGCATGACTATGATAATTGATAACGATTGTCGAATCGCTACAAAATAAATAAAACTAAGATAATTTTGTCGCACAAGATTAACCTAGGTCAACTCAAAGATACAGTCTAATTTGGTTCCTGACTTAATTCACTTATAAACAGCAGGGGGGTTTATCAAATAATTTGCAGACAGTGAACAATAATTGCAAAAACACAAACAATAATTGAAGAAAAATGCAGAAACTAACAGGATTGAGAAAAGATGTTGTAAAACAGATTCAAAGAATATCAATCCAATTCACCAAACCAAGCAATGCAAATTATCATAGTTCTCAAATAATGATCATATATGATGGTTCATTTAGTATCATTAGAAGTAGTTTAATCGAATTAACTCCTAAATCAATTAAAATCACATATTGGATTGAAATATCATCCAAACAATCTATGATTAAAATTCAAAATTAGGAAATAAATCTATAACGTAATTCGTTTTCAATCCTAAACATATTCATAATCATGAAAATCAAAAAGAGGATTGAAGAAGATGAACATTAACACAAAAATTAGAATACCAAACCATAACTCAAATTCTTCTTGCTTGGACTGGATCCTTGGATTGATTGATTGTTTAGCCTTCCATGATGTAACGCCCCCAATTTACTAATCAGGGTCATTACTAACCACACATCACAAACAAGCAATTATTCAATCAGAGTTTAAGCAGTTTGGAAGCATAAACTAGAAGTGACATCATCAAAGTCACTGTCATAACACTGTACATCATAATATGGTGAATAGACATCAAAGTTTCACTGTACAATACAAAACTGTACAAATAAC
>PYAF01000858.1:102829-122075 GCA_007407185.1 Glycine tomentella
TTAATCTGGACTGATAAGGATTAAGCAGGACAGATTATCTTTCGTGAACCGAGGAAATTAGAGGCGCAATCTGTTCTAAGGGTCTGACTTGTTTTTAATCATTGTGTTTAATTAGTAATTCTGTTTTTATATATTCTGCCAAATTCTTTCAAAAACCCCCCTTGCACGTTTTCAATCCCTTAAACATAGACAATTGGTCTTTAAGAGACGACCTAGGAGTCACTTCCTAGTACTACATTTTAAAATCAAATTAAATTTGGTTGCGTACGACCGCGATCACAGGTCAACCTCCACCTTTCTTTTTCCATTTAACTCGTCTTGCATAAAAAAAATCACCTAAATCCACATCTAAAACGGAGCCCTCGAGAAAAATGCCTCCTCTATGAGATCTCGGTGGTGCTACTGTCAAGTCCCACCTTAATTTTTTTCGAAAAATAACAAATATCAAAATTATTAAGTAAAATAAAACAACTTAATTAATTAAAAGGATAACGTTTAAATTCCATGAGTCAACAAACAAACTTACCATTTATTATTAGATTTAGATCACAGTGTAACTTTTGCAATCAAAATATCACCACAGTGTAATTTTTTATGGTGATTTCAATTTAATTAAATATTTACAATTTTGAATAAAAGTGTTAGTCATAATAGAAAGACTTGGACTCTAAATTTCCAATTTTTTTTTAATGGAAAGATGTACACACTTGAGCAGAAATACCTTGACAGTTGACGGTTGACACCCTCCTTCCTCACAGTCACAGTTGTTGTCACCTTCCGCAACCGTGTTGGGTGAGCAAACCACCGCATCCACCACCACCACACCATGCCCATCCCCAACCACCAGCTCTACGCTCCTCTCCGTCCAACCCCATCTTCCTCTTCCTCTTCCTCTTCCCATTCCTTCACCTCGAAGATCCTTCTCCTCCTGACCCTCCTCCCGGTGTCTTTGGCAGCCATAGCGTTCATCCTCCAATGGCGCGGCGGCATCACCGATCCTGCCGCCCTTTCGTCCCCGCGTGGGTCCCACCACTACTTCCCCGGCATGGAGCCCTCTCCCCTCTCCCATCTCTCCCATAATTCTCACTCCCATTCTGACTGCGTCAATGTTGGCCGCACTAATTCTCCTTCCTTCCCTTACTACCACAACTGGAAGCTTGACTTTGAGGCCTCTCTCACCCCTAAGGTCCCTTATTTGCTTCATTTCAAAGCTCTCATTCATTCATTTTTATTTTTTGAATCTGATTGGAATAAGAGGGTGTTCCTATTTTGTGACTATTTTTTTTTTTTTGCTTCTGTTCTGCCTGTAGTTTGAAGCAATTAGAAAGGATTTCAATTTTGTTTTTCTTTTCTTATTATTACAATTTCTTTTTCGGGGGGTGGTGGGGGTGTTCTATTTTGACTTTTTCCCCATATTATGGCGCAGCAATTTGAAGAAAAGGGTTTGCTTTATGGTGGGGGATTTTGATTTTAGGTTTGATCCATGTTTGTTGGATTCAGAATAATTTGTGCAAGTTTTGGTGTGTTGGGTTGATTTGGGAATTTTATTGGTATTTGATTATGTGAAGGTTGTTTCTAACGATATGTTTGTGTTATTGCTCCTATGTTTGAGTTAATCCTGACTGATGGGTTTGACTGCATTTGAGCAAATGTTGTTAATGTGATCTGTGTTTTGTTGCTTTCCTATGATCTGTTCCCGATGGGTAGTTTGTCATGTGAGTTGATGCAGACTTTTTCATTTCTTCACTTCACTTTCCTTCATTCATTTCTTTCTTCTTCCTCTTTTTTTTTTTTTTTTGAATTCGATTAGAATTAGATGGTGTTCCTATTTTGTGTTTATTTTGTTCTACTATGACTGCAATTTGAAGCAATTTTCGTTAGAAATTTGTGTTTTTTTGGGGGGGCAGGGAGGGAGTTTCCTTTTTTGGCTTTTCCCCCTTACTATGGCAGCGATTTGAAGAAAAAGGGTTTTCTTCATGGTGAGGATTTTGATTTTGGGGTTGATCCATGTTGCGAGGGATTTTGAGTAAATTGTGCAAGTTCTAGTGTGTGAGGTTGTGTGATCTGTGTTTTGATGGGGCGTTTGAAATGGGGTTGTTCTCGGAATTATTGTTGGTAAGATGAAGGTTGTTTCTGAAGATATGTTTGTGTTAATGCTCTTATTTTCGAGCAGTTTTGTTAGCAGTAGTCCTTTATATCTTTACAGATCTTGTAAGAAAGTTGATTTGAGTTAATGCTAGCTGATGGGTTTGATTTCATTTGAGCAAGCGTTGTTAAGAAGATCTGTGTTTTATTGCTTTTCTGTGATCTGTGCTGGGTGGATTGTTTGTGAATTGGGATGATGTAGAGATTTTTTCGTTAGTTACAATTTTTGAACTGAAAAATGAAGATTTGTTTGAAAATATGATTGATTGTTAGTGTCGTTACCTTTTAGTTTCGACCGGTAGCATTTTTCTCATAATTTATTTTAGAATGAGAACTCAATTTACTTCATCTCTCCAGATGTAATGGAAGTATCTGTGTTGCTATTGATTTAATCTTCATTTTCTTCTTGATCTGCAGATCTGTGTTACGACTAGTACATCAGCAGGGCTTGAGCAGATTCTACCTTGGATGTTTTATCATAAAGTCATTGGTGTGACAAATTTTTTTCTTTTTGTTGAGGGGAAGGCTGCTTCTCCTGAAGTATCAAATGTCCTAGAATCAATTCCTGTAAGTAGACAAACACAGTATTCTATCCATTTCTGGAATCAGGATTTGATTCTTTTGATCTGTTTTTCCTTCCTCCTTTCTCTTACATAATAATACCATTCTAATTTGGTTTATGTTGTTTAAACCAGGGTGTTAAGGTTATATATAGAACAAAACAGCTGGAAGAGCAACAGGCTAAGAGGTTAATCAATTTTACCATTTTCTTACTGACTCTTACCCATTCAATTGATTTTTTCAAAATACAATTGTACTAGAACAGTATTCTTCGGAGTTTCTCAATTTGCAAATATGGAGGATGTTTTTAACCATAATTGTTTGTCGCTTCAGTATGTCCTTAATGATTCTTGTAATTAGACAAGTTTGTTTTTCTAATTGTTTTTAGTCATCCTCATTACTATAAAATTTTATTGGGGTTGTAAGGTTGACTTGGTGGTGAATAGAGAAGGGACGGGGGCGAAGTCATGGGTTCTAATCTCCCCACTAATAAAAACTAACAAACTAGCAACTAACATTTGCCGATAAAAAAAAACTATAAAATCTTATTTATTTTCCTTGCCTGTGTTTTACTGTTAGTATTCTTGTAGAATATTTAAGTTCCCTTTTGTCTTCAGGATACTTGTCATTCTAAATTCTAATATTTAAGAGATGGTTTGGTTTTGTTATACTAATTATTTATTTTGTGGGTTGCATCAGCCGTATTTGGAACGAAACATGGCTGGCAGGTTTCTTTTATAAACCATGCAATTATGAACTTTTTGTGAAGCAATCTCTCAACATGGAGATGGCTATTGTTATGGCAAGGGTATGGCAAACTGTTTTGTCTCACAAATCCTTATTTTTCTCCATTTTTTTATAAATTATGGTTTGGTTGGTCTGTAATTTGGTTCAATAATTCTACTTGATGAAATGAAATATCAGGATTCCGGCATGGACTGGATTCTTCATCTTGATACAGATGAATTAATGCACCCAGCTGGTGCTCGGGAATATTCTTTAAGGAAGTTGCTCCTTGATGTTCCAGGACATGTTGATATGGTCATATTTCCTAACTATGTGAGTAGAATCTGCAGATTCTTTTTTTAATTGTTTAGTATTGATGTATATTTCATGGTATTGGAAAAGATTTTGCTATATTGATAGCTTCAATTTTGTAACCTTTGCTGCTGTGTTTGTCTCTTTTAGGAGAGCAGTATTGAGCGAGATGATATCAGAGAACCTTTTAGTGAGGTAAGTCTTGGAAGCTGTACATAGTCATTCCAAAAAGTGTCTAACTTATTGCAGAGAACCTGAAATAAACAGCATGTCATGGATATAATTGTATTAAGCTCATCAATAATATATGTAAATCCATTTGCATTGCTGATAATTTTTAATTTTCCACAATTGAACATACAAGTTCATTAACTTAAAAAAAAAGAACATACAAGTTCATTAAGAGAAAGTAATGAATCTCTATATCAATAAATCTGACCTACGTTATCTATACATAGTTGACAATCACATTGTACTGACAATTACAAAACTGGTGTCACTGAATTTTTTGTTGGTGTATGAATTTGTTGAATAACAAAAGGAATTATGACATTTGAAACACTTTTTATATTAGTTTCTTGACTGTAAAATTTGAAATCTCTTTTATCTATATCATACTAATTTTATTGCTTAGTTGAGGTACAAGCCTAAGCCTTTTAGTTTAAGTTCAAAGTTTGAGATTATTACGCGAACTGGTGCATCGGGTCACTGTACTTTAGAGGGGTTAAAAATTCTTGAAGGTTGAGATGTTGTGATGGAAAACATTTATTGCTGGGTTGAGTGTCATGTTGGAATTTTTTTCAGCTGACATAGGTGGGTAGGATAGGATAGAGAAATGTTTAGAAGTTTTTAATCACTGAAAATGTTAACAAAAAAGGCTTTGATGCAAGAAGTTAAAATGTTAACAAAACAAAGTTGATGGTGCATTACCAGGCTCCAAGTCTGGGACATATTAGAAAAAAATTTAACTAAATAAACATGTCAAAGCCAATTTTATTTACCTCAAAGTAAATACTGGATAAGTAATCAGCACATTGCAAAAGTAACCTTGGCTTTGGAATCTTGGAGGCTCACACATGACACACCTATTAGGCAGTGAACTGAAGTTCCCTTACTCTGATTGTGTGATATGAAAGAGCATGGGTTTTTGTCTGCCTTTATAAACTGTGGCAGTATTTTATATGTTAGAATGAGCATTTCAGTGATCTCTATTTCATGGTTGCCTCAGCAAACAAGGTTTGTATTTTGGGGTTGAAAATCCTGTGGTATATCTGATTATGATTCTAACCCTCATTTGTTTGACGATATAATTTTAGTAGTCTCAGCTCAAAAAAAGAAAAAACCCTCTAGTAGTAAAAGCTGAATACTATGATCGACTCTTTCGTCACACTCCTACTATGGTTATGCACCACAATTAAAAGGATTAGATTTATGCCGCAAAATTAAAAAAGGACTAGATTGGTTTTAACTAAATCTTCTAACATAAAAGTAATTATACTTATAAATTTGTAACCTCTTTTTCTCCTGATCTGTCAAAGCAGGTATCGATGTTTAAAAAGAATTATGACCATCTTCCAAAGGATACATACTTTGGCATGTATAAAGATTCTGTACGTGGCAATCCAAACTACTTCCTGACTTACGGAAATGGAAAATCAGCTGCTCGGATACAAGATCATCTTCGGCCTAATGGTGCACATAGATGGCATAATTATATGAAAACCCCAAAGTATAATCCTTGAATTCACTAGACCTGTGTATCCGTTGACTTTTTTTTTTATTACCCTGATAGTTCTTCTGAATTATGCTAGTGAAATCAAATTGGAAGAGGCTGCTGTTTTGCATTACACATATGCTAAATTCTCAGACTTAACTTCTAGACGTGACCGCTGTGGTTGCAAACCTACAAAAGAAGATGTCAAAAGATGCTTCATGTTGGAATTTGACAGAACTGTAAGTTTCCGGATTTTATTATTCTTTCTCCTGTCCTGTTCAGTTATCTGTTTTGATTGCATGTAAGAAAACAGGATTTCTTATACCGGTATGTAGGAGTTTAAGTGAGACAAGCTAAACACTTGAAATTGAGGTTTGACTTGTGAGGAAAAGAGATTGCTCAAGCTTTGCTTATGGCTTAAACAAGTTAAATTTAAAATTTGAGTTTGACTTGTTTAAAATATATCATGCTTGGGATTGACTTATTTGAGTTAGTTTATGGTTTGATTATTTTTTCTTTATCAAAATTATGTAAAAATGTTTGTTTATTAATTTAATATTTATTATATAACATAATTTTGTACTAGGTGAAGTAAAAACAGAAATAAAATATAATTTTGTATTTATAATGATGATTTGAGATTAGAAATGAAATCTTTAATGATAGAAATGGTCAATCTTTTGAAGAAAGTTTATGGTTGTGTATTTAAAAATATGAATCTTGATGATTGAAATAATAAGATAAATGATATGGGTAGGATAGTAAGAAATAAAATTGTAATCTTTCTAGTAAATATAATAAACAATTATAAATTTATAATAATCTAGGTATACATAGAAGCTAATTACTAGTTATTAATATCCATTCTACAGTGCGCTTGAGCTTGGCTCCTTTAAATAATTGAGCCCAACAAAAATTTGAACTTGTTTATTTGGCTAATCAAACGAGATTGATTGAGCAATTAACAAGCCGGAGTTCAATAGTATTTTGGCTCATTTATATTCCTACTGGTATTTAGTTATTTTACTAAAGCTTGAACTTAAGTTTGGCTGTTAGTGAATTTTAGTTGAGTATCTTTTCTCTAGTATGGAAGGTGTGACACTTGTGTAATGGGAAGGTCAATGCCCCGTGAGTTGTGACCTGGTGGTCATGGGTTCTAGTATTACAAATAGCCTTCCTGCATATGGGATAACGCTTCCTAGATCTGACCCTCATTAGATTCAACAATGGGGGTAGCCTCATGCACCGAACTACCCTTTTTCTCTTTTCTGGTGTGGGAATGTTAACTTGTATGTAAGCACTCATTCATCCTAATACACTTATCAATTTCAGGCATTTATCATTGCTTCAACTGCAACTGAAGAAGAAATGATGAAGTGGTATGTTGGGTTCAATTCTTCGTATTTATTTATGCTCCATGTCTCCCATATTTTAACTACTATGTTATTGATCTTCCAAAAACATTTGGTCTTTGCTTGTTGATCCAGGTATAATGAACATGTTGTGTGGGGTGATAAAGACCTGAAGATGAAACTTTTGAGGAAGGGAGTATTGACTCGTATATATTCTCCCATGGTAAGTGATAAGCATTAGTGTTAGGGAAGAGAAAGAAGGTTAATGGTAGTAAACCCAAGCTTAAAGGTTAAATACCCTGACCTAGTACCCCTACATATACTAATGATAAAGGTTAAACACAACTACTATTACTAAACCCAAGCTTGCTAATAATAAGACTGATAACCCAATAAACCCTAATAATAACAGTAAGCCTATTTCGCTTTTTTGGTGCCTTGGACAAACTGAGAAAATTATACTTTTGTAATCATTTGAATTTTATTCTTGCATTTTTTTGTGGCAAAATCATTAATAATTTGTTAATAATCAAGATTTTTAAATAATCATATTCAATAGAAATCAAAACAAGTTTATTTAGTCTACCTTGTGACATAGTTTCAAATAGGATTTTAACAATTTCAAGTTTGATAAATTCTCTTCTTTTAGTGTATGCAATTGTAGCAACAATAGTTAATACTATTCTATAAGTTTTACATGCATTAGGAAAACAATGAAATGTTTTCAAATAACTCAATATCATAAACTTGGTTCTGATTCATTGTTGAAGTTTGAATCATAACCATTGTAATTCTTGGTTCAAAATTTTTTTATGTAATATTATGTTAACGCTAATAGCAATGGAAAAAAAATAATGTCATATTCTCTTTTAGGTTCAACATTATACTTAAATTGTCAATTCTTTTTCTCAAAATTGTGAATACATTTTGTTAGTAAGTGGAAACATCGTCATTAATTGACTAGTTGCTACTATTGTTTCCCTAAAAGAAACTCAATGAAACTTATTTTATTTTTTATAATAATCTTTATATATAATTTTAAAATTATAGAATTTTTTTAATATTAATATAAATTATATAAAAAGTTTGGTGTCCCTCTAAAAATGGACTTGGGCGATTATCCACCTAAACTGCCCTCAGGGTCACCACTAGTTAGGGGCCCAATTAAAAATTATTTATAAGTTCAGGGACTTCATTACAAATTTTTAAAGAAGACACCTTTTTAAAAAATTTCAAATAGTTCAAGGATCTACAAAAATAATTCAATTTTTTTTATACTCCAAACTCATTTATGCACTGGTCTTCTTCAGGTCATAATTCAAAGTTTAAGGGAATCTGGAGTCTTCAGTTCTGTCATTGCATCTGCCCCGTCACTTTCCAAAGAAAACTTTCTGCTGTCAATTGATAGTAGTAATTCTTCAAGAGTGTCTTCCTCTGTAACCCTCCCTTCTAGAAAGGTTGGAAGAACCAAAGAATCTCAAGCAGCTACACGGAAGGCTCTTTCTATTGAATCTGCTGCATTTCACGAAGTGGCTGTACCACCACTGTCTCCCCCAGTGGTAGATAACAATGACCCCATTTCACTTATATCTCAGATAATCCTTCCATCTCCTTCCATTTAAGTATCACTGTCGTCATGCGATATTATGCCGTATTGGAAGAATCTGTAGGTGAAGAAATAGCATCTTAGCTGCTTTTTCTGATTATCTGAGCTCTGAATATATTTGGTGTTTGTTGCCTGTCCAAATGCCACGTACTGATTGTGGTAAGTGGCTGATGGCCTTTGATGAAAACAGTTAGATATCGTTAGTCATTTTTTTGTATAGAAACCTGAGTGCCATTAATATGAATTCTTTTTTATGCCCTTTTTAAGTCCAGGTTCTGAAATTGCGACTAGGATAGTAGTATGTTATTTCACTCTTGTCAACTATTCTTTGTATTATACAACTATACCTCTTATGCTACACAACGTTTTCAAAGCAACCACCATGACATGCTATTAGTGAATATTTATTTATTGTTTCCTTATTGCTATTTTTTTATGGCAAAAAACTTTTATTATAAATGAAGGTACCAGGGGTACCAATATACATCCATAGTATCATATATAAAAAAGAAACAAAGCACCGAGGTTACTCCATATTTAAACCCTCATGAACGAATAAATATAGAATAAACCAGATATTAGTAATCATAGATGTAAGATCAGAACCGTATTGGGGTTGATCCATTCGCATAATTTTCATTATTCAGTATATATGATTTATTTGCGTATTTACTCCATAGTTAGGTTGATATTCGGTCAGTTTGAAAAAAGGATATAGCTGAGCTAACACCCACATCTAGGCTTGGGCTGGGAATCACATTTCCAGGAATGACATGCCAAGGAAATATTATTCTAAAGAACATGTTTCGTTGGCACTAGCAATGGTAGAAAAATTATTTAATTAAAAAATTGAAAAAAAAAATGAACATGAAAAAGAAATGTCAAATAATGTAGAGGAGAGAGGTCATTAATCGAAAAAGTAACTTTCATTCTCATGGAATAAGAACCCACCTTTTCATTATGGGAATGTGAAGAAAGGTAAATATAAAAATTTTGTATTTATGGAAATTAAGTATTCCTAGGAATTTTTTAAAATTTGTAAACATTAAATATCGGAAGCATGATTTTCTCCTTTCTCCATAAACTTTTGATAACTCGTGTCGTCTTCCTCACTCACTTCACAATGTAAGGTAAATCATCCATTAATTGAGTTTATGGTCATGTATTAAAAAATATTTCAAAGAAAAAGACAGAATTTACTTTGATAATTTTTATTGGAAATGAAACTTCAGATCAAATCACTTAATGTGCCAACAATTTTTTGTAACTTTGATAATCTTTGTACATGAAAAAGATGCAATTCCTATTACGGTTAATAAAATATTTGTTTTCAATCGAATAAATTAAATTTTTTTAGGTGAAATAAATTAAATTTCAAAATTATATTTTTAAGTCAATTCAATCTAATTAATGTTTTTTTTTTTAAAAAAAAAGCTTCTAATTTTTTTACATTTTTTATAAGGAAAATTTCTGCATAACATTTTTACAAAATTAAATTAGATTAATTTGATTTTGGGTAATAGATTAGTTGTTAAAATTATTATAATAATTTAATTCTTGAAAAGGAAAAAAATATCATTTTAATGCTTAGAATTATAAATATTAATCATTTTAAATTGTTATTTTGTAGTTTTAAAGATTTAAGTAATCATTATTTAATAATATAATGAATTAAAATGTTCACCATTTAATATTTTTTAAAAATTGAAATAAAATTCCCATAATTTTAAATTAAATTAACATATTTTGATATTTTCATACTTAATAAATTAATAAAACGTTAACGTCAACATGTCAAAAACAAGAACTTAATTATTAAAAATAAATCAATTTGGTCCTCAATTTTTTTTAAGAAGTTTAATTCAATTTTCAAATATTTAAAAATGAATTAACTTAATTCTCAAATTATTTTAAATATGATTATTAAGCTGTTAATGCTTTTTCTATCTTCATATTTATTGTTGTCATCAGCAACAAATACCATATAGCGATGGCGACCTCGTTCTGGCTCCAGTCAGCAACAAATACCCTTTCTTCTCCCTCCGCATTCGCTTCCTTGAGGGCCCCACCCTTCTTCTTCAACTCTCCGGCGCTTCGCATCGCCGGCGGTGGCGGCTCGTGCGGGCCCCAGCACCAGCAGCATCCTCTTTGCCATTGCGCTACCGTCCTCTCTCCTCGGCGTCACCGTTTCAGCCGCACTTCGAATGGGGGATAAGCTCGACCGAGACTGGCTTGAAGAGGTAAACTTCTTTTCGGATAAATTTTTCGGTGAACACTTGTAAAAGAAGAAAATAAGAAAGAAAAATTGTTTTCCCGGACGGAGTAGTTTCGTAGTTGGCCCAAAGGATGGAAGTTTGCGGTATACTGAGGAGCCAAAGGTCCTAACTACGGTGATTACCGAAAAAATTTAACTTATGCATAGACTAAAATCAACGTTTTTTGGATAATTCGGTCTTTCGGTATTGTGGGCTTTTTGTGTTGCTATTAGACAACTGTAGCATGTCTTCCACCTGTTTGATGAAATTCTCCATCTTGGTTTTACGCAATTGTTCTCACTTTCAGTTACTGATGAAATGTTAGCAACATATTTTTTACAGTTATTTGGTAAAATTTGTTGAGACTTGGGTTATTTTGTGATTTCTGATAAATTTTAGCCAATAATAAAAGTTAGTTATAAAGAGGTTAGATAGTATGTTCTAGTATCCTTCTTATAATAGAAAGGGTATGGTAATGAGTATTCTAAGAGAATGAATTTGTGCTGCACTGTAGAATTTTTTTGTGGAACTGGAAAAGTTTTGGTTGTTTGTTTTTTGCGTGTTGATTCAGCTTCTGTTAGTGTCTTAGTGTATTAATTGTTTTTTGATGGCCTGGCACTCAAGTGAGAGAAATTCTTAGATAGACCCAAATAAACGGTTGACAAATGTAAAGTCATTCCTTGAAGATCAATGTGCATTGCTACAATGGCCTATACAACCTTACTCATCTCAACTTGATATGAATGCCTGTCTAAGAATTTTTCCGGGTTGTAGACATGTTATAAATTTAGCACGAAATCTCTGCCTTGCACCTTGCACCTTTAAAAACATTTTGAGTCCCTCCAGACTCTAGAAGATTGTTGATACTTGATACACAAGTTAGCTGTGTATACAAGAGCAAACACCATTTTTTGTGTCCAGACTTGAGAAGGTTGCTGATATTTTTTCAGCATAACTTGGATCTCTCTGGCTACAGGCATGACGAGCCCCAGTTAATACACACCCAGTATAACACTAATTCTCTTGTTAAAATTTGAAAACTCATTTGACCCTTTATCCGAACTAATTGAACCCATTATCCAAACAAAGTAATTGTATACTTATCAATAATGGCTTCTTTGATAATAAGTACAAACTAATTGACCCTTTATCCGAATTCTCCAATTGATTTTTTTCATTTCCATAAAGGATATGTGATCTACCTACATACATCTGAAAAACTTGAGCCACTTAGCAATATGCATAAAAGATATGTGAAACACTTGTTCCTTTACATGCTAATTTTAAGTTTTTAACCAATCACGTATCTGGAATTGAAGACTCGCAACATGCATAAAAGATATGTGAAACACTTGTTCTTTTTAACATTATTTGTCAGTTATCTGTTGCTTTTGATAAATAGTATGTGGAACTGGAGATAATTATGAGGAAATTGATTTTAGGTTAAAAAAGGGTTATGACCCCTGATTTGTTGACTTCTTTTACAAATACCAGATGGCAAGAAATGAAGCTTTAATGGAGCTTGAAAAATTTGATGATGACGACCAATGTTGTTAAAACGTAGTGTTAACGTCGAAACGGTGGGGGTGAGCAAAAACATAAAAAACGTGAAACGTAAACGGAACGTAAGAGTTTACTACATACACAAAAATAAATAAATATCCAACATATTCCAACATATATATAACTAAGGAAATAAAATAAGTTCAAACTTAGTCATCAAAATACATAAGTTATCACAAATTGCAGTCCAAATACTAAGGAAATAAAATAAGTTCAGAATTCAAATAAATAATCTCAGCCAAAAACTAATACATGTCCAATAAATAATCTCAACCAAAAAATAATACATGTCCAATAAATCAATTCAGATAAATAATCTCAGCCAAAAAAAAGCTTACATATAGCTCAACCTACACGTCCAAAAGCAACAAAATGCAACAAATTTATCACAAATGCAACAAACACGTCCAAATTTATCACAAATTCATGGTCACAGTCTCAAGTAAAACAAAAGTAACAAAACCATTAACAAGACAAATCCAAAAATGGGTAGAACAGAAGCAAAGACTCTCATGTGCAATGTTTGTTCCTATCAACTGACCAACATTGGATTAATCCTTAGGCATCAAAAATTCAAAGCAACAAATCATAACTTGGAAGAACAGAAGCAAAGACTCTCACGGACTCACTCATGGCAAAGGGAAGAAAATTTGAAGCACAACTCAGTGACTCACAACAGAACAGAAGCAAAGAGGGCAGAAATTGGAAACACATGGAACGGAGCGAGAGAGAAGGAAGACCTACCTGACCTCCTGATTCAGCGGCAGCAAGAGAGAAGGAAGAATCGAACCCGCCACAGGCCCACCGCGAACAGCCGGACGGAACAGGGTGAGAAGATGCGCAGGAGTGTGAGAGAAGCTTTTTTGCAGCACGAGAGGCAGAGAGAAGCAGCGCGACACCAAGGGAGAAGCACAGCGAGAGAGAAAGAAGCCGAACCCTAGCCGCGTGTAAAATGAGCTGAAGCGGAAATTTTTTTTTTTATAAGCACTGAGTCAACTCGGTAAACTCGCCGAGTCAACCGAGTTTACCGAGTTGACTCGCCGTTTCAACCCGTTTCACCCAATTTCCGTTTCAACACCCGTTTTAACACGATTTTGCTTGTTAAAACGTTTAAACGGCCGTTTCAAACATTTCGACACTATGTTTTAACAACAATGATGACGACGATGATGGTGGCAATGAAGAGGACAGTATGGAAACTAATGTGCAAGAAGAACCTGCCCTTACACAAGCTCGCAACAGACCCAAAAGGGAAGCTTAAAGTTTCATCTTGTCTGTATCTAGGATGATCTTGCTGCAGTGCCAGCCAGTGATTAGAATTACAAATGTAGAGGGAGAGGGGAGTTGTCTTTCTTCAAGCTTCCAAGTTTCCCTCGGTTCATGTTGCATTGTTAGCTTGTCATCAAAACTATTGAAAAAGCAGTGATCATGTAAGACGAATCTAATATGTAACCTTACAAATGTTTACAATGTAACAGAGCAAATCATTTTTCCAGATGTAAGTACAAATACTACTTATTTTGAAAATACCAATAAAAACATAAGGTAAACACGTTATATTTCTATAGTTCTCTTACTTGAACATGAAAGCGCAGAAAAAATAGCTTTGTTTCATTCTTGACTTTAACAAGCCTATAAGCAAAAACAAATCCCTTTGCAGTTATTCCCAAAAACGATTATCACCTACTTTTTTGCCGTTGAATTTATGCCTATTGATCGTAATTTGTTAGAACGCAATTTCAAAGAGTTCCTTTCTCCATTTAAAAATGCCACTTTAATTTGAAAAGTTTTTGTTATTATAAATTTTTTTTATTAATTTAGTCCATTGAAAAATAAAACATATTTTTGTTCCGTCTAACTGAATTACTACTCAAATTCAATAAAAATGTTTTATTTTTATAGGATCAAATTAATAAAAAAAAATTATAAGAATAAAATTAATATTTTTAAATTTGTACAGGAGGTCCAAACATATTTTATCCTAATTAATTCCGTTTGGATGTAACAAAAAATCATCTTTTACATAGTTAAAGAGTATTAAAATAACTAAGAAAAAAAAGCGGTTGAATTGCAAACTACAAAGATTCTTAAAAACGTTACAACTTGTCTTTCAGAAAAGAAAAGAAAAAGCTTTCTACAAATTTGAGTTGATGTCCCAAACATCCAACTTATTTTATAAAAAAAAATTTTTTTCTTCATAAAATAGCTGAAATTTGGGATTATAATCTTTCCCACGGAGAAGTAATAAAGAGGATGTTTCTGCGAAAGTGTGTTGCAATTAAAGAAATTCTGAAAAATATCAAAAAGTAAATATGAAGTTCAGATATGGCACTTTCATTCACTACAACTGTTGTCATATCATTCCCTTTCCCTCATAAATTGAAATTCATTATACAAATTATTAGATTGAAAAATATTAGGAGAGCTTTACCTGCATCCTAATTCGTAACATAATGAATTCAAAATTTCAAATAACAGAACATTAAAGCTCCTCACAAGACCAACATAAACCGGAATCCACTGGGAAGGCATAGCTCAACTAATATTAAGTCCATGATATGTGAAAGTTGAAATCTTATTCATAGCTCCAATCCATATTGGCGTGACGTACAGTCAAAAATAGTAAAATGACACGTGACCATTTCATAAAGGTTACCACGCACGTGGATACCTTCCACGTCAGCATCGCCACATTAAAGAGGTGCTTATTCAGCCTCCAACTGCTAACCCGGACATACGTGTCTGGGTTCCATGGCAACATCGCTACAGGAGCACGGACAACAACAATACTATCTCCACACTAACAGTATATCAAATATACCAGGATATCCAAATAGGTGCAACCATATTATCATATAATATCCTAACAGGTTATCTACTAATTGTTACTTATATACAAATAACAATATATCAATAAAGTACACATTATCTCCTATTCAAAATATAGATAACTGCCTGTTATTATCTGTTATTACTATCTTATCAACAGATTATCTATAAGCAATGACTCAAGGCCCATACTCCATGCTATAAATACAACCATCCAGGTTCTCTCTAACTCACTTCCAATTCATCTCGAATTGACTCCAATCAGTACTTGAATGCATTGCTCAAGTTACTCACTCTGTATCTTATATTGAGTTATCACACTTGGTTATTCTTTAACAATTGATGTACTTACTTGAGCGTCAGAGTGTTAGACGCGATTTTCAGATCCAAGTGACTCCAAATCCACGTGTGGAGTCCACTAAGGTCACATCAAGCCCACACGTGGAATTTTCAGATTTCGGTAACATTTGACGCCCACCGTGGGGCCCAGGTAAAACTTACCCTGTGACCTCATATCTCAAAAAAAACATCAGCATACGTTCATGGTCAGTACACGCTCCAGCGTTAGACGCGACAACCCTGTCGACGCGTCTAACCCCCCACAAACTACCATGACAAACACTGACACCATTCAACAACTCTAGAATCGCATGGCGGAGATGGAACACAAGTACCAGGAAGAAATCGAAAGGTTGAAAGCTGAACGCGATCAGTATGAAGCCAGAGTGAGACACCCTGAGGGAGATGAACGCTCCCCTATCACCCGCGAAGAACAGACGCAAGGCGAATCGCATCCTCGACATGTCGACCCTCCGCCCATTCGTAGTTCGACACAAGGCTACCGAATGGAGAGGCGTAACACATGACGCAACCCTCTTGTTGACCGCATCAAGGAAGTCGACATCCCGTTCGGCTAGAAACCTCTGCACCTAGAACGGTATGACGGCACCACCGGCCCGGACGAACATCTTGATGCCTTTCTCTCGCAGGCAAATCTCTACACCAACAATGACGCCATATTGTGTCGTGTATTTCTACGTCTTTAAAGGGAGCCACGCTAGCATGGTATGGTGACCTTCTCGAGTGATCCATTGACAGTTTCGACACCCTTGTCGAAAAATTTAGTGCACAATACGCTACCAGTCGAACTCACAAGATGACATTTGCTGCACTAGCGACATTGCGCCAAGCCGATAACGAACCCCTCCGTAGGTTCATGGAACGATTCTCGCATATCACCTCTCAGATCAGAAATCTCAACCCTGAGGTAGCACTGCATTCCATGATGCTGGCTGGTAAATTCGTGGACAGTCTATGCAAGAAGCTCCCTTCTAACATGGACGAGATACGCGAAAGAGCCAAAGGTTACATTCAGATGGAAGAAATGTCAAAGTTCCGCAATGAAGTCAGACAAGTTGGACAACAAAGCCTCCGGAGTCACTACCCCCCATACCCAGAGCGGAATCAGAAATGGGTGACTCAGACATTTTCAGAAGAAAAGCTTAAAGCTCGAGAAGAAGATTGAAGAAGAAGACTCAAGAGAACAAGGACATAGGTGAAATGGAAATGGCGGAATCCCAGCTACTTAAAGGGGAAGGAGACTCGACGGTTACTTGGGCGGGAGTTCGAAACGTCTCCGAGAAGACCGCGTCGTGATTGACTGTTCCCATTACCGCACGATCTCACCCACTACTGCACAATCTCCAAAAACGTGGCCACTCCCTAAGTGACACGTGTGCATGGGTAAGGAGCGTAAATGATACATTTTTGTCAACATTAATGAGGGCACAAACCCCGCTTCCAAAGATCACATCAATCGGTCACAGTTTAGCAGAAATTCATCATCATTGACGCCTCACTTACCTGACAAGGTCAAACTTGACGCTTCACTTACCTGCCAAGATCAGTCTTATCTACTAAAAGACAAAATAGTCTGCTTGAGACAACTCAGCGTTCACAACCTGGACTACCTTGTCCAGGTTCATCCATCAACATGATCTGAGCTAAGGAACTTCTCTTGGCACAAACCTAAGGTCCGCCCTTGGTACTCTACAAAACCCAAGGCCCACCCTTGGTGCTATAAAAAACCCAAGGTTTGCCCTTGGTGCTATACAAAACCTAAGGTCCACCCTTGGAACTCTACAAAACCCAAGGTTCGCCCTTGGTACTATACAAAATCCAAGGTCCGCCTTTGGTACAAGGTCCGTCCTCGATAACTTGCAGGTGGATAAATCCAAATTACGCTGAACCCATGGTTCTTAAGTCTAAAGTTTTGGTCAACCTCAACAAAGCTATTGACTTCGACACGTGACATCATTCGTCTACCTGTAATACCTTGAATTTTTTAAGCATGTGATTAAGCCTAGATTAAGCCATGATTAAGAGTAATAAACGTGCTTTAGAATCCCTAAGAGAGAAGCTTAAGAGAAGTAGGAGAAAACAGATTCGAATGAGTGGCGCTAACCGCGTGGAGTCTGGCGCTAACCGCGCGGGATGCATGAAACAGGCCAATGGTTTCGGCCATTTCACACTATTAGCGCGGAATACGGCGCTAACAGCGTGGGTTGTTCGAGTCTGTGGCGCGGCCAGCGCGGGAGTTGGCTCGGTTAGCGCGGGAAGCCTGGATCAGGCCAATCCTTGCAGCCAGTTCACGCCATCCGCGTGGGGTACGGCGCTGATGGCGCGGGTCATTCGAGGTATGGCGCGATCCGCGCGACGCATGGCGCGAACCGCGCGGGACCTCGGGCAGGCTTTTATAAATAGCTTCATTTGGACAAAAATTGAAGGGAAAAGAGAGGGAGAGAGAGAGGGAAGCCATTGTTGAGAGAGAGAGCTTTGTATCTTCTTCATTACTCATCTAAACACCTCCGACCCAACTGAGAAAGTGTTCAGAGCCTCGAGATAAGCTAGTGACCCAGCTTTATTCTCGACAAGAGGCAGTAAACGGCGAGATCGCGATTTCTAAGGGAGTCCTTGGAATCGAAGAATCAGAGGCGAAGGAGGCTTTGATTGAGCGAGCTACCTTAGGGAAAGTGATTCCCTGGTGTGTCTGGACTACACAGAGGTAAGAAACTCGAGCCTTAGCCGTTGATTCTGTGTTTGGGTTTTTGGTTGATTTTGAATACCTTGAGAGGTGTTTTTGGAGGTGTTAGAGCCGTTATTAGGCTTGGACTCTATAGAGTTTTATGTTCAGAGGGTTGTTCTGATGAAGTTAGAGCCTTGAATCATCATTATTGATGAAGTTTGATTTTGGCTCTGAGTATGTATGAGCAGAGGAAAAAGGGCTAGTGATATGACTAGTATGAACCTTAGAGCAGTTGGCAAAGTTGCTCATGAGATGGTATAGATGTTGTTTGTCATCTGGAATTGGTGATAATGAGAAGTTTGGAATTGATCTGTATAAGCAGGGATCTGCTTTGATCAGAGTCATGGTAAAGACTCTGGAGCCTTGTGTAGGTTGAGTAGGATCCTTTCTGAGGGTCTGAGAATCACTTGTGAAGTGATTGTTATGAGTTATGTGGAAGGAATTGTGGTTTCCTTTCGATATAACGGCTTAGAACCGTTACTGATACCTTGTGTTTTGGTTCTGTAGGACGTGAGCTTGACAGCTCTAGTGGTGTTGACCACGAGACCGGGAGAGTCAGTGTTTTGCCTAGAGCAGGTAAGCTCTTGGTTCTTGTTGGTGCATCCTTTGCTGAGTTCCACCATTATCTTGTTATGGTGATGGTTCTGTGTAATGTTATACATGTATATGTGAAAATTGTGTATTGTGACTGATTACTGACTGTTGTGCTGTACCCTGTGAAAGGGAATCTGATATACATTGATATGTGATGCTTGTTTTGTGAGCTACGCCCTGAGATTGGGTGATTGATATGTATGGCTATGGTTTGCCTAGCTGATTACCTGCATGGTTGATTATTGTATCCTATTGTAGTAAGATAGATGACATGTGATTGAGTAAGTCCCGATATGAGATGTTCTTGTGATATAGACGTAGCCTCCCGAATGGAGATGTTCCTATATCTACAGATGTAGCCTCCTCGGGCAATTGTATTGAGATAGGATGGAGATGTTCCTGCGATATAGATGTAGCCTCCTGGGGAGATGTTCCTATATCAGCAGATGTAGCCTCCTTGTAAAGAGATGTTCCCGTTATATAGATGTAGCCTCCAGGTGGAGA
>PYAF01000858.1:125476-142967 GCA_007407185.1 Glycine tomentella
TTGTAAGGCCACCAATACAAGCTAACCATTTTGATATAAATCCTTCATTGATTGTATTGGTGGAAAGAAGTCAGTTTGGTGGGGAAGATTTTGAAGACCCTCATGATTTCATAGACAGATTTCTAAGAATCTGTGACACTATCAGACACCAAGGGGTCTCAGATGATGCGGTAAGACTAAGCCTATTCCCTTTTGCTGTCAAGGGAAATGCACTGAGATGGTTAAATAGACAAACATCAAATAGTATCTCAACTTGGGAGGACTTAGTCTCAAGATTCTTTGCCCAATACTTTTCCATGGATAAATATAACTGGTTGGTGAATGAAATCACCAATTTTACTCAGAATGGAAGAGAATCCCTATGTGCTGCATGGAATAGATTCCAAGAATTGATCAGGAGATGCCCACAATATGACATGCCTGTGGGTAAGCAGGTACGTATTTTCTTTAACGGTATGACTCCTGAAACTTGTATGATTGTTAATGTTGCAGCAGGGGGCACAATAAGGTAAAAAACTGCAGCTCAAACCTATGAGCTGATTAAATCTCTGGCTTGTAATGAAAATGAAATCATCACTATGCAGCCAAAGAGAGAACCAATACAATTGTGCAGCAATGATGCCATGCTTGCAGAGCAAAAAAATTTAGCCCAACAGCTGGCTAAATTGAATGAAAAAATTGATAAACTTCAAGTCTCTGCAGCCCAAGTTTCAGCGAGCAAGCCACATGTCTGCTGTGAATACTGCCAAGGTGAGCATGAATCTAATCAATGCCCTATTCTTGTTGGAGCTGACCCTGTGCAGGTTAATGGCGTTTGGAATGATCAAAGACAGCAGCAGCCATACCAGAGAAACAACAATTTTGCTACAGGAAACAACTACCAGAGGAACATTCAAGGAGGAGGGTTAGACTATAAGTCTAACAATTATCTGCAACCCCCTCCCATTCCAACCACTAGTATTTCTAAACTTGAAAAGGTAGTGATGCAGCTGTAAAAAACAACAACAGAATTTATAGTTGAGACTAGAGCTCACCACAAAAATCAAGATGCCTCCATCCGAAATCTTGAAATTCAAATTGGTCAATTGGCGAAACAAATTTCTGAGAGGCCACAAGGACAGTTCCCCAGTGACACAGTGACAAACCCAAGGGAACATGTCAATGCTATCACCACCAGGAGTGGTAAGGTGCTCACTACACCAGAAAAGCCTGAGGTAAGCAATGAAAAAGCTGAGCAGAAAAATTCAGCAACTGATGCAGAAAAAGAAAAACCTGCAGAAAAAGAGAAGGAGAAAAATACTGCACCTCCAAAGAAGCAATGGGATTTCTCTAGCTTTGAGAAACCCCCATATCTAGTGCAGACCAAGCAGCAAATCCAGCAGCAACAATTTGCCAGGTTCTTAGACATGTTTAAGAAGTTACATATAAATATTCCATTTGCTGAGGCATTAGCCAATATGCCTAATTATGCAAAATTCATGAAAGAACTTCTGTCTAAGAAACATAAATTAAAGGACTGTGAAACCATAACACTCACTGAGGAGTGCAGTGCCATCATTTTAAGAAAGCTTCCAAAGAAATTGAAAGACCCTGGAAGTTTTAATATCCCTATAGCCATAGGAAATATCAATGTAGGGAGGGCACTCTGTGACTTAGGGGCTAGTACAAATCTCATGCCATTATCAATGTGTAAGTCCCTAGGTATAATTGAATTAAAACCTACTAGAGTATCCTTGCAATTAGCAGATAGATCTTTAAGGAAACCCTCAGGGGTGATTGAGGATGTTTTAGTGAAGGTAGACAAATTCATTTTCCCTGTAGACTTTATTGTGTTAGATATGGAGGGTGAAAGTGAAATTCCTCTGCTGTTAGGGAGATCCTTTTTAGCAACTGCTAGGGCCTTGATTGATGTAGAACAGGGAAAATTGGAACTTAGGATGGATAATAAGTCTGTTGTTTTTAATGTTTTCAATACTGTGAAAGATCCATCTGACACACATAATTGTTCTAGACTAGATTTGCTGGATAACATGAATTGTGTAGGTATAATAGATGCAGAAAATGCATCAGGAGAAATTGCAGCAGAAGCAGAAAATAATGCAGCAGAGGAAAATGCATTTGCAGCAGAAAATACTTCAGCAAACATTGCTGAAAAATTGAACACTACAGACCAAGAGTCCACACCAGAAAATATTGAACCTGTGCTGGAAGTGCTGCAGAAAAAGGAAGATGATAATCCAGCTAGAGCACCAAAGATTAAACTGAAAAAGATTGCAGCAAAGGCTGGGAAAACATCTGAGAAGAAATGTGTCAGAAAGCTGGATGCTGCAAAAAGGAAGCATCAAACTGCAGACAAAACACATGTAGCTGCAGATGAAAATGCTAGAACTCGTAAAAGGAAGACCAAGAAGTGGCGTAACAAAATTCGCCAAAAAGAAATTGAACCAGGACAACAAGTGTTGATGTCAAAATATCGCCTGAAGTTTCCAGGTAAGTCAGAATTCTTTTGGTCTGGTTCATTTTTGGTGAAAAAGGTTTGTCCTTATGGAACAATAGAAATCACTCCATTAGATAAAGGCAAACCCTTCAAAGTTAACAAATGCCGGCTGAAGCTTCATTCTTAAAGCCAAGTGGATAAAGACAATTTCTATTCCACTTCAATCCACTAATGATTAAACTGCGTGATACGTATAGCTTAAGACATTAAACGAGCACTCTTTTGATGTACATACATGGTATTTAAGTTTTGTTTTTAATTTGATAGCAGTAGATTTATATTTCATGCATGTTAAATTTTTAGGCATTTAGGGGTATTACAATTTTTTTAGTTCAGCACAAAAGCATTTAAAAAGAAAGAGAAAGGCCTGTTCAATGTGCGGCGCTAATCGCACCAGGTGTGGCGCCAACCGCGCCAAGGACACGGCCAATCCATGCTAACCCCGTGAAACTCGCGCTGGTCGCGCTAACCATTCGACCCTGAGCTTTCTAATATGCATGATCTGGCGCGAATCGCGCCAAGACACGGTCACTCCACGCTAACCGCGTGAACCATGGCGCCAACCGCGCCAAGTATTCGAGCTGGAAGCCATTACAGTGATTTATGGCGCAGATCGTGCCAATTGCCGCGCTGACCGCGCGAGACTGGAAAAATTGTTTTTGAATTGAATTAGTTGGGTTTTTCAATTAGATTTAAACTGAGCCTGAACATGTAAGGACCCAAATCTGGGAATTGTTGTTATGCACATCTATGGATAATGATGATAGTTCCCATTTTTATTGATTTGATTGGTAATATGCCTGAACTTGTGAAGTTTGCTTGCATTGTAATATGACTTGTGACCAGCATGACTTAAGGCCACACACTAGGTTAAATCTGGGAATCCAGGTGAGGCCATTCAATTCTCTGTCATAATGTGCATAATGTGTACTAGCCACTGGTGAATTTGAAGTGGTGTCTGAATAAGATGTTTGCATTATATCTGGCCTAGCACATCTAATGAATCAAATCTGGGAATCATAGGTATACTGCAAAATTCTGAGCAGTTTGATTTTCCAAATGCTTGTAAACATGCTTGCTTTGTTAAGAACTGAACTGTGTTGTTATTCTATTGAACATCATTCACTGATGCACGGTGTCCTTGAGTTAATTGTTGACTGTTAATCCGAATCAATAAAGGATTTAAATTTGGGAATCCATAGTAGTAAGCCTTGCTAAATACTAACTATTCTTTTATAATTGGAGCTTGGCTTGTGTAGCTGATTTGAAATTACAGGTGTCTAAGACCTGTGTAGGTTTTTATGTTTAACTGATTGATAACACTACAATTTGTGACCCCAAGTGAACAACAACCAGCTTTTGGTGTGAAACCAATGTACTGAACTAAATCTAGGAATCATGGGTACAACGTGAGATTCTTAGCATATTGATTTCCCCCAGATACTTGTACACATGCTGGTTGTATTGAAAAACTAAAACTGCGCTGTTATTTTTGAATATCATCTACTAATGCATAGTTACCTGAATTGTTGTTTCTGTTTGAGCTGAACCACAATGTAAGGACCAAATCTGGGAATTCAGCCACTGCATAAGTTATATTCTGGAATTTTTCTGCATTGCAGGTTGAAAAGATCGAAAGAGGCAGCAAGCCAAGTGCTGCTGCATCCTGCAGCAAAGTGATAATCGGGGACAATCTAATTTTGTTTCTGTTTTTAATTTTCAGTGTTTTATATTACTTTAGGTTAGTTGTTTTGTTACTTTATTGTTTTAAATAAGTTCTGTTTGGATTAATGTTTCGTTTTGGTTGTGATTCTCAAATAATGCATATATGATTGACTATTTAGCAGCACATAATTCTTTTCATGTATTGCTGGGGACAACAATTTTTTTTTAAATCTGGGAATGGGTGCATATGCATTATTTGCCAGAATCCGTAATCGATTACACAGTGTATTTCAAGTTTATGAAGCTTCATGTCTTAATCGATTACAAGAAGAAATAATCTATTATTTTGTTTGTTGCTCATGTCCAGATTCTTGTAGAACACTTTAATCGATTACCAGATTGATTTAATCGATTATATGAGGGAAATAATCAATTATATGGCGCGTTTAATCGATTATTGACAGTTACAAAAGTTTGTTATAAATAGAACCTTGGCTCAGCTTATTTTGTAACTTGATCAATTCGTATTCTGAGCACACATAAGCTTTCTAAACATGTTCTAAGTGGTTTTTCTAGGTTCTATGAGTTCTTGATTTCACTAAAACACTTATGGGTTTTTGAGTGATTCTTTCAAAGCAAGAAGTGTCTTTCAAAGGTTAAGGAAGGAAATGTTTTGAGATTGTTTTTCATCTTTCAACCTGGTTTGTTCATTCATGTGCATATCATTCACTGGATCATCAAGTGTTTTCTTTCCTTAATTGATTGGTTGTAATTTTGTTTACAAATTTGTGTTGTATTGGCTATTATAATTTTGATTCTTAAAGCTTGGGACTAGAGAAGGGTTCTCTAGCTTAAAGATCAGAGTAGTGTTCTCTGGATCTTTCTCCTTAGATTTCTAATAGGGTTTTAGATTTCTGTTCTTTGTCTAGGGTTGATAAAGGGGAGATTCTTTTAAAAGCTTGTAAGAATATTTTTATAATAGTGGAACTCTAACCTAGTGTTGGTTGGAAGAGCTGGATGTAGCTTCATGATTTGAAGTGAACCGGTATAAATTGTGTGTGTTCTTATTTCTCTTCTCATCTTATTATTTGTCTTTTATTCTTTGAATCATATTCACTACACAACAAGATTTGTTTTGATCTATTGAATTCTTGGACTGAGCTATTTGATTGAGTAAAAGGTTTCTTGGTTTTAAAAGTGATAAAGATCTTCAAAAACTCTGATTTGAATTTGATTTTAAAATACCAAGGTTCAACCAATTCACCCTCCTCTTGGTTGTTGTGAAGTATTCCTATTATTTTCACTTATGTACAGTCCAAAATAGTAAAATGACACGTGGCCATCTCATAAAGGTCACCATGCACGTGGATACCCTCCACATCAGCACCGCCACATTAAAGAGGTACTTATTCAGCCTCTAAGTGCTAATCCGGACATACGTGTCCGGGTTCCATGCCGACATCGCTACAAGAGCACAGAAAACAACGATACTATTGTTAGCTATGAGGAAAATGAAGATATGGATTCAAGAACATTAAGAATGCAAGTTTTGATATTTTACATGCCCACTCAATTGATGACATTTGTAATTTCTTACTTAAGCATGGTTCAAGAAAATAAAGCCTCATAATCCTCACTAATCTTGATTGATTCATGCATTCATACATACATTTAATCATTTCCAATCATATGGTAATAAGCATTTAGATGTTAAGTCATAAAGGCAATTAGATTTTCATAAAAAAACTGTGTTTCATTGTTTTAATCGATTACCTATGTGATATAATCGATTAAATGCATGTGAGCAGGTCTGCATCTTGCCTTATGAACATTTTAATCGATTACCATTGATTCGTAATCGATTAAATATGCCAAACACTGAAATGAACATGCTCTGTGATAATCGATTATATCACAAATTAATCGATTATTTGAGTCACTGCATAATTCATAAAAGTTGTTTCATTTGGTTTAATAAATTACCAGATTATTGTAATCGATTAAATATGCATTATTGAGTTTTTCACATTGTCTGTGATAATCGATTATTTGGGTATTTAATCGATTATCCTTGTGTATCAAGAATCACAGGTCATCTGGAATAATCGATTACAAGGTGACTTTATCGATTATTTTATTCTTAACATTTTTCCAGAATCCTGATGAACACTTTAATCAATTATCTGGTTAAAATAATCGATTACATCAGTAAAAATAATTGATTACAGTTAGTTATGTCTGTTTTTTTATAAATAGAACAACTTGCATTGAGTTTAATATGAGAAATATTTTTGAAGTTTTCGTATAAGCTCTGAGAAAATCACTTTCAAGAGTTCATAAAACACAAAGGAAGAGGAAGATTAGAAAATCAAAAGATTTTAATAGTCATGGAGTTTTACATGATTTGTTAGTCATTGTCTACATGATGTGAAGCATTTGTTCAAGCTTTCTGATTAAAGAAGTCATCAAGAAAGATCATATGCATACATTCCCAGTCTGGTTTGATCATTCATTTTATTGAATTCACTGAGGAATGAGAGGTGAGATCTTTCTTGAACTATAAGCTTGGTTATTGTTGTTATTTGTGTTGTATTTGTTGTTGTATGTTCTTATAACAAATAGTAGTCTTTAAAGCTTTTCTAGAAAGAGTTTCTAGAGGGAAGAATAGATAGGGGATCTCTGGTTCTTGATCTTTTGAAAAGTCTATAGGTTTAGATTTTGAATTTTACCTAGGGAGGGTAAAAGAGATCTTTATAAACTTGTAAAGATATCATATTTGTTATAGTGGAACTCTAATCAAAGTTTTGATTAGAAGAAAACTGGATGTAGTCTCCGGGGTTGAGAGGTGAACCAATATAAATCTTGTGTGTTTGAATATTTTTGTTTATCTTCATATTGTTCTTGAAGTATTAAGTTTTTGTTCATATTACAAGATTGGTAACAGCACATGAGTGGTTTGATTGATTAAGGTGTAAGCATTTGTGAAGTTAAGGTGAAGAAAAATTATTTTCTTAATTGTTTTTAAAGATACAATCATTTTTTAAAGTCTTCCGCTGTAGCAATTTTGAAAGGAATTTTAAAAACTCTGAGGTAAAACCAATTCAACCCCCCTCTTGGTTATTTGCATAAGTGTTCATTATATTTTCAACTATCTCCACACTAACAGCATATCAAATATACTAGGATATCCAAATAGGTGCAACCACCTTATCATATAATATCTCAACAGGTTATCTACTAATTGTTACTTATCTACAAGTAACAATATATCAATAAGGTACACATTATCTCCTATTCAAAATATAGATAACTGCTTGCTATTATCTGTAAGCAATGGCCCAAGGCCCATACTCCACACTATAAATACAACCATCCAAGTTTTCTCTAACTCACTTCCAATTCATCTTGAATTGACTCCAATCAGTACTTGAATGTATTGCTCAAGCTACTCATTCTGTATCTTATACTGAGTTATCACACTTGGTTATTCTTTAACAATTGATGTACTTACTTGAGCGTCGAAGTGTTTTTCCTTTGTTTTGCAGGTCCCTCCTCTAAGCAAAGCTTACTCACTACCCTACGTCACGGGATTTGGAGTCCACTAAAGCCACATCAAGCCCACACGTGAAATTTCTAGATTTTGATAAGGACACGTGATAAATTATTTAGAGTATGTTTGGATGGAGTATTTTAAATTTTCAGGAAATTTAAAATTCAAGGAAATTAAAATGTATCAATTAAAATTCTTTTATTTTCAAAATTCTGTGTTTGTATAAAGATATTAAATTTCTTCATTTTTAAAATTTTGAACCTCATGCACGGAAAAGGGCGTGAGGTGGGTGTCGTGAGAGTAGGGGAGGTTGGAGTACTCATCCGAGATTGAGACGGAGCAACAAGTGATGCAGTTAGAGCTTCTAGAGAAGAAGAGAATTTCAATTTCTCACATTTTAGAAGGAAATTCAAATTTCACATTTTAGTTGTTTAAAATTTTGTTTTAAAATTCGAAAAATTTAAAGTCCTCATATAAAAATATACAAACAATAAATTTTAAATTAAAGAATTTCAAATTCCCTAATAAATTACTTTCCCCAATTAAAATTCTCTATCCAAACACATCACATTTCCGAGTATAGCTAAATAAAACTTTTTCCTCTTTGGTTGGGAGATCTTCAACATATTAACCTTCAAAACATTTTGTTAATAGATATTTAATCAGTTAAACTTATAGACTCAGGATCTTCTATTTACCAATTACTTTGAGATTAAGTTGCAATGAAATGAAGAAACATGAATGATATACAAAACTCTTTGGTTCGAAGATAACTAGTTACAACTTTAGGCTAATTAACCACACTTAGATGATGATGTTTTGAAGAAAATACAATCAAGTAGACACTTTAATGATAAAATAAAAAATTATAAGACACCAAAGACTGAACCTTACTAGTGGAGATCCTCCATACCAACAAACCTCTACATTGTTATAAATTATTCATCTCTGTCAATTGATAAGTACCACATATATGTAAAAGAACAGAAATCATTTTCTAAATATAATTGGGGATATGCATATTAAACGTTGTTGGCCGGTAAACGATCAGTGAAAGTTCTCTAACGGAAAATCCTCAATTCCAACACAAGGGAAAGAGAAACAAGGGTTCAACATCTCATTGATTCTTAATACCGAGGGTTGAGAATTGAGAAAGCCTCAAATTTTATTTAATTAATGTTTGTCGTCATAAGGAGACTTGTCACATATATATAGAAAAGAATTAATGCGTCAAAAATCCTAAAGCAAAAAAAAAAAAAACTAAAACTACATACTCCATTATTCAGAGGTTTATCGCTATGCAAAGGTAAGGGAGAGAAATATTATATGCAGCCTTATCTTTGCATATGCAAAGAGGCTGTTTCCGAATTCAAACACATAATTAACAAGTTACCAAAGCATAATTTTACCATTGCGGGAGAAATTGCTCTCAAAAACCCTAAAGCAAGAAACAATAAAATGACAAAAAAGCTCTTACATAAAGAAAATAGCAAAAACACCCCCTAAAAATAACATAAAAGATAAAACTGTCATTTTGACTCCTTAAACAATGGAATTTGGCTAAAATATCGATTGGCCCATAGCATGAAGGGAATGATGTTTCGCTTAGAAGGTTGTTTCCATGCAAAAAAAAGTGTACTCATTCGTCAAAAACAGACACATGACTTTTTGGGTCAACTCTACTGATCAAACCTGCATTGCATCAATTGGGCAGTTAAAATTGTTAGGTCTAGGTAGAGGGTAGAGAGGTATGCAGATTTGTTAGTATTGGAAACAGAGTGGTGGCTCAGCTGTAAAATGGGAAAGCCTCAGAAGGTCTCTCTCTTTGGCATTAAATTCCTACACCAGACACATTTCTTATACACCCAGCAATGAATAGGGTAATTCCAAAAATACCCATGTTAAAATTATTAAGTAAAGGGACCGCTTTGAAGTTTTTCTTATACACCCAGCAATCTTTTCTTCGTCTTCTCCGCTCCCGCTTCTTCTCCTTCTCCGGTCCGTTGCTGCTGCGTGCGCTTCGTCTTCTCCATTAGAATCCGCCATTGACTTCCATTAGAATCCATGAGTTTTGGCTTTTATTTATCTATTTCTGCTATCGCTTACGTTGATTAGATATATGGATTAGGTATGATGGTTACGGATTCCCAATCCGTTTGAAGAAATCACTGAATCCGTAAGAGAAGCCATGAATCCGTAAGCACAAGTCGTAAGAGAAGCCATGAATTCGTAAGCACAAGTCAATCCCCATACGGATTCACAATCCGAACGCCCCATACGGATTCACATGCCAATCAGCCTTACGAATTGCCAATCCGTATGGCTTGTATAGACCTTATGGATTGCCAATCCGTATAGACCTTACGAATTGCTGATCCGTATGGACCTTACAGATTGCTGATCCGTATGTATTTTTTGACATTTTTTAAATTAAAAAAAATATTTGCTGGAAATGATGTGGATTGAGTTGCCTGAATGGATCCTGTGAGCCCTGAAATGTGTTTGATTGATGAGCATTTATGTGTGTTATAAGCATGCACACGCACACAATGATAAATAAGAAGTGTAGGCTTTAGGTGCCTTACACATATTGAGTTTATGGAATCCATACCATTTGAAATCTATAACAGTATCACAATTCATCAGTTTATTTTATTGAAAATCTTTGTTTGGAGTTAAGCTTTTTCTTCTTGTTATAGCTAATTAGAGGCACTTCATATTTGAAGTTGGATAGGTTCGATTCATGTCATACCAGATGCACCACCTGTTCCACAGGGACATGTTGCACCTGCTGAGGGACACATGCCACCACATGCAGTGGTAAGCTAAAGTCATTTGGATTTGATTGTTATTTGCATTGTTTGGTGACATTATTGTCTTACATGTTTTTCATTCTTCTATTCAGGGTGTGTGCCACACGATTGCCCAGAGATTGCAACAAATGATAGATCTTCGAATGGTTACCGCTGGCATTGACGCATTCGACATAGTAGACCAGTGTATCACATTAGCTCGCGGTGTGTGTGACGATAGGAATGTGTATGTTAGGTGTAGACGTCCCAGGAGTTGATTGTGTATACGGAATGACGTACTTTGACTTTTTCATTTTTGTATGGCATAGGCCAATATATGAAAAGATTTGTTAACATTTTGGCTTAATGACATTAATATTTCAATTGTTTAAACGTCATGTGTGGATAAAATGAACACAATTTTCATTTCGCAATAGCTGAACAAATCAAATTACCATACAAGAATTACACAATTCATTCTAATCAAATAACAAAGTAATGTCAAACGTAAAATGCATAAATAAAAAGTTTCCTTTAACAAAAACAATACAAAGATTTTAAAAAATAAAATAAAAAATAAAAACAAACATAAAAACAAAAAAAATGCACTCATACGGATTGGCAATCCATAAGACTCATACGGATTGACAATCCGTATGAACCTTTCGGATTGCCAATCTGTATTATGCTTACGGATTGCCAATTCGTATTCGGCTTACGGATTGTCAATCCGTATTAGGCTTACGGATTGTCAATCCGTATGAGTGTTTCCGGCTACACTACGCCAGCTCCGATGACGATTCCGGCCAACGAAACCTCCACGACTGCTAACAATGACCTCCACACCAAACCAACAAGTCAATCCAAGCTAGAGAGCGAGAAGAAAGAAGAGCGAACAAGAGCGAAGGAAGAAGACGAAGACGCTAGTGTATGTGAAAATAAAAAGTAAAGCAAAACTGACAAGGGCAATATTGGCATTTTGACAAAAGTGCTGGTTGTATAAGAAATGTGTCTGGTGTAGGAAGTTAATACCTCTCTCTTTTGGTCTCTGCCAGTGATTCAGTAAAATCATCATATCAATGTTATTTCTCTTTTCACTTCGATGTTTTCCAACATTCCTCCCTTTAATCTCGTGTTCAAACAGAAACGAGACTCAAATAACTTATATTTCATTTCAAGGTACCGAGGGGCAACAACCACATGTAATAGGAATATAAATATACTGACTACAAAAAAGGGTGAAGGCTGAAGCACAACGAGATGCCTTCAGAATCCAAAATGGAAAAATCAAGAAGTTCAATAATTCTAGGAAGTGTCTCTAGTAAAAGATGGCAGGTTCTGCATCCAAGTTGACTCCTTTCCTTTTGAGTACTGTATATCATATTCCTTCAATACTCTTTCACTCAATCTGAACTCTTCCAAGCCCAAGGTGTCCACTCCATGAGTCAAGTAATTTATTGATCTTTCCCAGAGATACCTGTAAAATTCAAACAATGCAAGATTATCACTCCTTAACTCGTTAAAAGAGAGAAGAAACTAGTGGCCTACTAATTTCCCAACTTTCCCAAAGATAGCAACACCTAGTTGTAATTTTAAACTATTAACACCAAATGAGCCTTTTTATTCAACCTTCATTTAATCTACTCGTGTTCATCTACCTAACTGTTAGGAACCTCAGTCTGGAACAGAAAATAGAGGAGGAAGGAAAGATTGTATTTCTTGATTTATTACAAAAGACCAAAAACAACGGAAACAGATCTCTCCTCCAAGGGTTTTTCCTTCACAAAGGATTCTCCTTTCATAAAGAGAAAATGCTCAATTTACAAATTATAACAAATCTGAATGAATTCCCTTCCCTACACTCTTATATAGTTATGCCATAGCTCTAACTAACTAAATCACTGACTAATTTTCTAACTATCCCAAGTTCCTTACTAACTCCCCCTTCTCCACAGTCCTAACACTATCAGATGGCAAAAGTTATAAAATCTAGTCCAATGTCTCAAATTTGTGTCCGTATACACTGGTAATGAGTTGGATATTCTTAAATATGCATCCTCACCATTGTACAATAAACCACTTATTTTTTGTTTTCTTCAAATAAGCAGTAGCTATCTAGCAAGTAGAAAATCCTAAAAATTCATCCACATCCCTATCAGAATGATGCTATTGTTTCCAACTCCAGGTCATATTGCATTAACAAACCAGTCCATATAGTTTTGCACTTCATAGCACACATCCCATACATGCCACAAATCATAATATAGTAAAAAAAAAAAAAAACTACGTACCCCATTGCCCGGAGGCTCCATGCTATGCCCGGAGGTTCCAAATCATAATATAATATAGTATGAGGGGAAAAAAAACATAAAAGGAAAGTTGCAAAAGAAAGAAAACTCAAGACCGTAAAGATTCAAGTTACTTGCTAAGTGACCTAAGATGGGCAAGGGAAAAACCAAATAAAAATTTCCTTATTATAAACATAATCAGGCCATTTTCCAATACGAAAAACTTTGGAGATCATTGATATTTAAAAAATGCATGATTATCCTCAGTTGTATTAAATTTATAATGACAAGCTTTTGAATGATTATATTTGATAATGTCTTAGTTGTGTGTCCTTTTACACACGTGACCAGTAAGGAAAACTTTAAACTTTATCCCATTAAGGTTGTTGGTATAATTCAGCCTGTTTCAATGAACAGAAAAAAATTAAGAATTTTGGTAGTCCCAAAAGGAAACCAAAAAAAAGGAGTAAGAAGTTTAGTATAGTCCTAAACAATATTATAAAAAGCTGTTTCATATGCTAAACAAGCGGCTTAGCATCTGAGATGCATTCAAGTAAATACCTAAGAGTGCAGAAAAAATAATCAACACACATACCACTACATAAAGAAGGTCTGAAATGAAGTAAATGTAAAAGTACTTGCTCTATTGCTTGCAGAGTTGGCCTCAACCATGTTTTATCCAAGGTATGTGCAGCAGCAACAGCAATGCTAGTAGTCCATTGCTCATCTTCGCCAAACCTACCCCAGATGCTTTTGGAATAGGCAAGTATATGCAACAAAGGTTAATGCATAGTTCTACAAACTACAAACAAACCATTCATTTGCATATACTAAAAGATAAGGTTCAATTATGGTAAAAGTAAAATTATTGAGTGTTCAGATTTTTTATAGTTAAGAATTTAACCCAACAGTGACAGTACCTATCCTACTTCAGCATGATAACAAAAGGCAAATTCTCTAAATCATCTCAGCACCTGAAAAATTGTCCTGAAAGGCAGCAAAAAAGCCTTTTTATTCAGCTCCAATGAAGGCCTTAAGACCTGATGATGGAGAAAGGTGGATTGAGTGTGAGCAAAGAGGTTTTCCATAAATTCTTAATACTCTTGATTATATAGTTTATAAATAAATAAAAAATGTATTTTAAAAATCTATATTCAATTCTTCATTCTTCACTGGATTTATGTAATGAGCATTAACCATTGATATTCAGAATTCCATTTACACCAGTGAAGCATGTAAGAGCTTAAGCTATGGTTTGATGTTAGTTGAACTTTCTGGAGCGACTTTGTCTTGTTAAAGGATGCAACCTGTTAATTTATGACCATCACAATGCAACAGTCCAATATTTAACATGTGTCTAATTCTTGGTAAGATACTTGTGTTCACAGCCACAAAATTAAACATATCAGAAGGAAGATAATCCAGAACCAGATAAAAACAATGGTTGATCCTCCCATACGCTATTCTGTATTCAACATGTTGAACAAAAATGAGAACAATCAGTTGCGCCCCCCCCCCCCCCCCCCCCCCCCCCCCCCCCCCCCCCCCCCCCCCCCCCCCCCCCCCCCCCCCCCCCTCTCTCTCTCCCACAATTATTTTCAACTTGGCAACAGCTTACAGCCTTTTGCTTTTAATTTAGATTCTAGACCAAAGAACTTCAAACTTGATAGCACCAAGTCAGCTGTCTTTTTCTTCATATGATCAATTAGTAATTCATCATACACAATCGTGTTGGATTCTGTCAAGAAGTTGCGCTCCCTCAAGTTTGAGAAAACCTTCCTGGCCTCTTCAATTGTTCCATGCTTACACATGCCAGAGATGATTGAACAATATATGACATTGTCTAGAGAGCAACCTTGTTCTATCATCTCATTTAATACATCAATCACCTTCGCAGCAACATTTGATTTACATGCATGAATAATGGTAAGACTATACTTAAACTCCACTGGTCCATCACTAACATTGCCCAAGCAATCGCGAACAAGCAACATGGCTTCGTCAATCTCTCCAATTTTGCAAAGCCCTTTAGTGAGGCTACTATAAGCTGCAACCGAAGGAATGCAAGACATCTCAATGATCCTATTGTGACATGCACATGCCTCTTTAATTTCTCCAAGGTCAACAAGGCACAGAATCGCAGTACAATAGGTAAACGAGTCAGGTTTCAAGCTTAAGCCTTTCATTTCGTCAAATAGTGATAACGCTTTCCTCACCTCACCAATCTTGTGAAGAGAATCCATAAAAATATTATATATTTCAACACTAACATGACCCTTTTCTTTCAATTGAGCAAATGTCTCTAATGCCATTATCGGTCCCTTCTTCTCCACCAAAACAGAGAAGAATTTGGAGAGATCAGCAATAACAGGAAAACCCAACTTCTGCATCTGCTCAAGCAACTTGAAAAATTCTTCCATTCTATTCGCTTCAGCATATGCAACCAACAAAGGTTTCACTGTTAAGAAGTCCGGCTCAAGGCCCTCCCGAACAGTCAATTGGAAAAGCTTGTATGCCTTCTGAACCCTATTCATATTGCACAAACCTTCAATAAGGCAAATATAAATCCCCAAATCAGCCCTATACCCCGAACTCACCAAATCCTTCAACAAATCAAAGGCCAATCCAACCTTACCCTCGGCCACAAACGCCTCAACCAGCGTTCCATATATCACCCTATCCACCAAACAACCCTTCCCCTTCATCTCCCTGAACAACTCATACCCCTCCTGTACCCTCCCCCCTTTTGCCAGCCCCACAATCATAGTAGCATACGCCTTCACATCTGGCTCCACCCGGTCCCTCTTCATCTCCTTCCAAATCCTCAAACACGCGTCCAAATTCCCGGCAGGCACCAGAATCTTAACCAACGCCGTGTACGCAAACACGTCCGGCTTACACAACCTCTCCCTCATCCTGCCCAAAACCTCCAGCATCTCATCAATCCTCCCACACTTACACAGCCCCTTCACCAGCACCATGAAGGTCACACTCTCCTCAACCAGCCCATCCTCCTTAAGATCATCATAAACTGACAACGCCAAGTCCAAATGACCCGTCCTAACCAACGCATCCATAACCCTATTATACAAAAACACCCTCGGCTTCACCCCAAACTTGTTCCGCATCTTCTCATACACATGATAAACCCTAAGCCCTCTATTGGCATCACTATGCATACGAATCAAAATCTCGAACTGCTTCTCGCTGGGGGGCTTGCCCTGGGACTCCATGAGTTCCGGGAGCTTGTCCGCGGCGCGGAACTGGTGGTGGCGGTTCAGGCAGTAGGCGAGGGCATTGTAGGAGGCGAAGTTGTGATGGAAGCCTCTCTGCCTGCCGGCCCAGTGGAAGAATTTGGAGGCGAGGGTGTGATTTGTTTGAACTTTGAGAACCTCGGCGACCAGATTGGGGGTTACCCTGTGGAGCTTGCTGAGTTCGGCGGCGACGTTGGGGCACCACTTGTTGTCGTTTTTGCGGAAGGAATCGACGATGAAGCGCGCGATCGGGGAGAGGCGTAGGGAGGCGGAGGAGAGGGTTGAAGGGGAGTGGTTTGAGTTTGGGTTGGAGAGGAAGTGTGGGTCCCAGTTTCTGATGTTGAAGGGTTTGGTGGTGGGTTTGGGTTGGGAAGGGCTAGGGTTTAGGGTTTGCCGATTGGAGAAAATGCCGCCGCGGACGGTGGGGCGGTTCTGGGAGGGCTTGCGGTGGCCGTAGAAGAAGTAGAACTTGTTGGTGGGTTTGGCGGTGGTGAAGGGAGGGCCCCAACTGGTAGAAAACCCCCCGCAATTCCTTGGTTTGGTTGGCTTTGGAACCTGTGGAGGCATTTTCAGTTTAGGATTTAGGATTTCAAAATTGTTCTGCTCTGTTCTTTGTGGTATCAGTTGCTGTTAGTGTTGGTCGCTACTACTTACAAGGTTGGAAGAGCACTTGGAGCTTCGCAGTTTGCACTTCTCAGTTCAGTCACGGAACAGAACAAGAGAAGAAACCGTTTTAGAGCAACTCCAATGCAAGAAACCCATTTGGGTTTCTTAAGCAATTTTTTATGGTCCCCGCAGCATTTTTTATGGTCCCCACAGTGCCATGTCACAGCTAAGGAACTCACTCAATATTTTGCTCCAATGCAAGAAATCACAAGGAACTCAGACAAATCTACATATTTATATTTTTTTAATAAAATTTAACATTTTTTCCATTTTGCATAAATCTAAATTAAAATAAATCAAACAAAATGCGTAACAATATAAAATAAAATTTTACATAATAATAAATAATTAAACATTACAACATCGAAATAAATAAAAAACCTAGACAAAAAAAAATTACATCAATTTAGTTATTGTTATTTTCATTTCCAAAACATTCCCAAATGTGCTCAACTAAATCTGCTTGGAGTTGTCGGTGTTTTTGTTTGTCTTGAACCTCTGCTCTCCTTTGAAGGTATGTTGATCTAATACTAGGGTGAGCACCTGAAGATACTTCGAATGTTGACGTGTTGTTGTCTATATTATCGTAATCAATATTACTTTGATATGTGTCACGTTCGTCCTCGACAATCATGTTATGCAATATGATACATGCATAGATGATATTCTTCATTTTACCAATATCCCAAAAACGTGACGGACCACGTATAATTGCGAATCGAGATTGGAGCACTCCGAACGCTCGTTCTACATCTTTTCTTGCCGATTCTTGCCGTTGA
>PYAF01000858.1:143067-159220 GCA_007407185.1 Glycine tomentella
TCCTGTTCCATCGAGATTTCAATTGTGTGGAGCTTCTTTCACAAAATAACCCGCTTTCACGCGCATCGTCGTTGTTGTACGCATTTTTAATCCTTGTCCAATATTGCTTTGATGTTTGGTCGACACCGATTATTGAATCCTTTGACACATTAAGCCATGACCGGACGAGAATCACATCTTCTGCCACCGAGAATGCTGTACGTGATTTTTTTCCTCTATCATTGTGATCGTCCTCATCTAGTTGAATATTGTCTACACCGATTGTAGATTCAACTTCGTTGATAGGGGGTGAAATATTGGATAGAGAAGGCCTATAACACGTGTTTGGATTAATGGGGAGTGATGGTTGACTACAAAATTGTGGATTTTGACCAATAGGTGACTCTACATTAGATGGAGGATGCATATACCACATGTGTGGGGGTGGTGGATACATCATATACTGAGGTGGATTTTGCAAATTTTCACTGGTAGGGGGTGGTTGAGGATAAATAAAGTATGGCGGTGGATGTGGTGGATTTTGCAAATTTTCGCTAGTAGGGGGTGCTTGATTTTGAAAAAAATTGTAACCACTTTGATTGGGATCCATTTCAAAGAAAAGAAAAATGATTGAGAATGGATGGAAACAATAAAAATTACAACTATAAATTTTGTGTGAACAAACACAACATATCATCCAAATTTATACCCACTTATCAATGGTCACTTTTTATTTTCAACGGATACAAATTACAACGTTAACTTAACTTTTAATTTTTTATAATATTTTCAATTTATACCGTTGAAGCCTCTCAACGGATCTTTTAATTTTTTAACCATTCTTTTCTACCCTTTTTTCTTTTAATTCTCATATGTTAATTGTGATATGTTGCTTCCTTCCCCCAACGCGTACGTATCCTTTCCAGGCCCATTCCCTATTCTTTTTTTCTTTTCACTTCACTCTTCCTCTCAAGCATTCCAGAAGGTTCTTCTCTCTTCTCCCTTCCGGTCTCTCTCCCTTCCGGTCTCTCTTCTCCCTTTCTCCCTTCCGCAGGCCTCTCTTCTCCTTTCCGACCCTCTCTTCTCGCTTTCTCCCTTCCGCGCCCTCTCTTCTCCCTCCACGGTCTCTCCTTCCCTTTCTCCCTTCTGCGCCCTCTGTTCTCCCTCCAACAAGGACCTCCACGATCTGTCCTTCCCTCTCTTCTCCGTCCACATCGCCCTCACTATGGTCCTCTCCGACCTCGCGCTACCGCCTGGTGCCATAGCCGCCGCCGCCACCGCCGTTGCTGAGGAAATCGCCGTCGCAGTCGCCGTTCTCGTCTTCCTCGACCAAGGTAGTTTACTTTCCCTCTTTATTTTGCTGTGGTGGTTGAGTTTTTAATGATATTTTATTGTGTAAGATCCGTTCCTTATATAAGCAATCCTTCCTCTTTCTTTAAGCTTCCGTTCCGCCACGTCGGATTACTCCAACGCTAATTTTTTTTAAGAAACGAGTTCTTCCCGTTAAGAAACCCTCCAAGCACCTGCATTGGAGTTGCTCTTAGAAAAGATGGCAGCCAAGTTTTTATTACCCAATAATACAAATAAATAAAAAATCCAATTAATACAAACTCCAACTTATTTATCCAAATTATACAAATTACTGAGTTCATTATATGAAGTCAGTTTTCTCCAACCTAATTTCATACCGTCCCTTTTTTCAGTTAAGAAAACAGTTCTTTTCAATTGATAATTTTTTTAATTGTTTTTATTTTTGTTTTGTAATTATTTTTTTATCTCTTTCAAAAAAAAAGAAAAATTAATTTGTTAATAAAATTTATATTTAACCCATAAATTTACTTGAACTAAAAAAGATTTAAGTTAACATGAATTATAATAGAATTACAAACAATACAAAAATTTGTTTATAACGTTGTTGGCTTGGGTTTTCAACAGGATGAGAACATTTATTTTTTAAATGATCTAGGTTGTGACGCATAAACATCTTTTTGGTTGACTAAACTCTCTCATATCCATTTCGATTGAGAGGATACTATACGACCTTTAAATTTTTTAATATTTTTGGGTCGAATCAGATTGGGGGCTGCATTAAATTTTATTGTGAACACCCACTTGCAACCTAATGTTTTCTCTCCTCTGGGCAATGCTACAGATTTCCATGTTTCACTTTTTTTAAGTGCATCCATTTCTTCAAAGACTGCATTCCTCCATTTTAAGTCATCAAGTGCTTCTTGGACGTTTTTTGGTATTCTTAACTGTCTAAAATAGTGTTGAAAGCACGAAAAGCTAGGGATAACTTTTCATATGAAACATGATGAGAAATAGAGTGAGCAATACAAGATCTAGTACCTTTTCGAAGAGCAATAGGCACATTTAGGTCGATTACATCAGTGCATTCAGGTATTGGTTTGCTGGAACTAGGACTCGAGTCAAAATCCTGGCCGTCTAGAGGCTCCTGAGGTATTTTTCGTCTGCTGTAAAATTTTTCCCATTTACCAGGAGGATCTCCAGTCTTTGGCACAGTAACTCGCCCTATCTCTTGCACAATAACTCCCTCTGTCTCCAAAGGCAAAGGTAAAACAACAGACTCATTTGATTTTCAAGACTTATTTTTATCTACCCCAATAGACTCCCCCTGAAGAGAAGTCGAGGGAAAAAAATTGTGTCTCATAAAATGTAACATCCATAGAAACAAAGACCTTATGGAGAGAAGGTTAGTAACATTTGTAACCCTTTTTGTTAGGAGGATATCCTATGAAGACACATCGAATAGACTTAGGATCAAGCTTGGCCCTTTGATGGGAAGGAACATGTACAAAAGCCACACAACCAAACAACTTGGGAGGAAGGAAAGAATGAGCCCAAAAAAAGGAAAGGTGTCGGTAAGACAAGATAAAGGGGGATGAAAATTTAGGACATGAGAAGGCATCCGATTAATGAGATATGATGCATACAAGACAGCTTCCCCCTATAGATATTTAGGGACATGCATGGTAAACAAAAGAGCTCGAGCAACTTCAAGAAGATGTCTATTTTTTCTTTCAGCCACCCCATTTTGTTGAGGGGTGTTAGGACAAGAATTTTGATGGAGACTACCATGCTGGGTAAGATAGTCTCTAAGAACAGAATTAAAATATTCAGTACCATTGTCAATTCGAAGAATTTGTATAGAGGTCTGGAACTGAGTTTGAATCATAGCATGAAAGTTTTTAAAGGTGGATGCAACATCAGACTTATCCTTTAAAAGATATACCCAATATGCCCTAGCATGATCATCAATAAAAGTAATAAACCAACGCGTACCGGAGATATTTTTCTCACGAGCTGGACCCCATATATCACTATGAATCAAGGTAAATGGAGAATAATCATGATGAACTCTAAGAGGATAAGAAACATGTTAAGGATTTTTCCCACGGCAAGCGTACCATTCTATCGTTGTAAGTTTCAAATTTATAAAGAGCGTCTCCACAGGGACTTGAGCTTACTCAGTTAATCCAACTAAAATTGAACAGTTGAATAGATATGTACCAGTAGGTCGAATGATATTTCATTTGTTAATGCAGGCAAAGTAAATTATCTAAACTTAACGAAAACGAAAATATATTTATGAGAAAGCGGGATTGGATTTCATCATTCTCAACATCTTATATTCAATTAATATTTACCATGCATAAATCACTATCTATTCTTATTGATGCACACTAGGTTACCTTGAATCGATTCCTCGCATCCAAGTTCTAAGGATATTTTACCGAATATCGATCCCTCACATATTTAAGTAAATTACCCCAGCGTTAAGAACTATAATCGCGTGCTTTATGCAATCGAAACATTATGCCCTATTCCTAGCAACGTAACGTAACAAGTAATTTCATTCAGTTCAAACCCTAAGATTACTTTCCAGTCTCACTTCGGATTTAAGTTCGTGATACTAGTGATCAAGTAGGATCCAGCATTAAGCGCAGAATGAAACTACCAATAAGAACTAGAACGATTCATGCATGAATATTAAAAGAAGTATAAGGTTAAGAAGATTACATCCAACCTCTAGGAAGCTAGCCCAGCATGGAGAGAACCTCCTCTCGGAAAAAGCAGCTGAACGTTCCCATCCTCACTTCTCTCCGGCAGAGTTTCCACGCTTAACCTCACTTCTCTCACTTTCTTAACCTACTTAAACCTACTATTTAAGTACCTAAACCTAAGAACAAGCTAAGGAACAAGAAAGGGAGGAAAACCTCCAAAAATGGCATGCCATCCTTCTCCAAACCGTGGCCTATTTATAGATTTTGGGCACCAGCATGCTTCACTCGCCCAGACCACTGATTTTGCCTATGTTCACTCGCCTGGGCGAGTTAATCTGATCTTCTTGGAACTTGGAGCTAGCCCAGGCGAGCAAAATACACTATGGTTGGTCGCCTGGGCGAGTTAAAGTCTTAATGTTGAAGAAAGCTTTGGGCCATGTCGATTTCTGGGCCTGAAATGCTTGTTGCACCTCCCATGCTTGCTATGTAACCCTCCTTGCTTGCTTTGATACTCCGAAAGCTTCGGAAATCCATGGAATCTATCCAAATACAAAGCACGATTGAATTAATCTTCCGAAACATTTTAAACATGAGTATAAGGTGCTTATTAACTAGGTTTAGGGAATTTTACCAGCCAAATGAAAGAAATCAAAAGATAAGTGTCAATATTTTAAACATGAAATTAACTGAAATGTGGCACTTATCAAAACACGAGGATAAATATCACAAGAAAAAAAGGCTGGTTTTTTATTGATAAATAAGTTTGGGAACAACTTTTGAAGATAAAAGAAATTTGGGTATCCTAACTGACAATGCCACAACAAAACATCATTACAATCATCAAACAAAGATAATGAGTGGTGAGCAAATTTTTTTATTTCATTAGGATCCTTTTCAAAATAGTAAAGCTCTTCTTCCTCTCTAGCACTGCCAATTTTCAACCCCAAGTCCTGTTCCTGAAAAACACAAGCATGGATAGAGAACTTTGCAACACAATTTAACTCAGATGTAAGTTTGCTGATAGAGATGAAGTTACAAGTAAGAGAGGGAACATGAAGGACTAAGTTCAAAGTAATGTGTTCAGAAAGTTTAATGGATCCCTTTCCAGCAATATTAGAGAAGTTGTCATCGGTTGTTCTTATTTATGACAGTTGATAGTAAGGGGTATAAGAACAAAACAAGGTTGCATTACCTGTCATATGATCAGAAGCCCCTGAATCGAGAATCCAACGATTACTACGATTAACATGGAATGTCGTACCTTGTTGAGCAACATGACTAGGTGTCAGCAAATTGAGGCATCACCTTCTGAAATTGCTCATACTCAGCCTTAGAGATGAAAACACCATCAGAATTAGGAGAGACACGAAACTCCTCACTCGTATTATTAGAAGAGTCCATAAGTCACCTCAAACCAAAAGAGGGAAGGCTGATGAGGTGAACCGAAAAAAATTGCGCAAACAGACACCGATAGGCTGAAAATGGTGTATAGAGTCAATGGTGGCCTTGTTTTCGCGTCGAAGGTGACTAGATAGTGTTTTTGGGAAATGGCAGAGAGAGATGACTTAAGGTTGTTTTAAAAAAAAATAAACTGGCTTCAAAGTTGTAGAACGATAACAGGAAAACCTACTTTTGATATCATATTGTAATATGAATTATTCATTCATTCATATTGAAGCTCAAAGGGTTCATTATATATATAGATTACAAACTCAAATACTCTAGAATATTCCACACAATACAACTAACTCAAATACTCTAGAATATTCCACAAACACATCTACACCACATTCAAGTGTAATTTAGCTTTCAAACACTATTTACAGGCAATTTTCAGAAAGCACGTCACAACTTAAATTGCACAGTTAATTTTGATTTTGAATTCAATAATACTTTGATGAATTCTCTTTCCTTTTTTGTTGGATCCTCAAATTTACTTTGATGCTTTAGTGAAATATGGTTAGAACTGACTGAATTACAATGATATTTTGGTCTTGTGCAATTTCACTGAAAGTGTTTTTTGTTATTGAGCCTATGTTTTGCATAATGAATTGCGATTTTTTGTAAAATTGGAAGAGTAATTCTAATATCTAACTTTTTCATCCTATAAGTCATTAATTATATGTTTTTATTTAAACATTTTGAAATTTGCAAATGTAACACCCCAAAATTTCAGAACTCTAGTCAAACATTTATGGAAATCTTAGGTTATGGAGAAATTAATGGAATATATTTGAATTATTTGGGGGAAAGGTTAATTAGAGGCATTATAAAAATGTTTGGGGAAAATGACCATATTATCCTTACCGTAAATTAGAAATGCCCTTGAGGTTAAAATGACGATAATGCCCTGGATATTTTTGAAAATTACAAAAATGTTCTTAGATATTTTAGAATGGAAACTTACATAAATGCCCTTGAATATTTTGAAAATGACAAGAATACCCTTAGATATTTTTGAATAGGTATTGATATGATGAAATTGACAATTATGCCCCTGGGATGAAGGATGAATTTACCATAATACCCTTCAGGCCAGAAATGATCAGATATTCTTAGAAATTCTATGAGAACCTGGTGGAAATACAAATATGGAAATACAGAATACTCTTAGACAGCAGATTATCAAAATAGTTGTGACAGAAAACCATAAGTGGAATCAGGTTTTTAAGCATCCAATGGTATAAAAGGAAGAAAATTTATGTTCCCATCCCTTGGTGAGAAGACCATGTGTAGAACCATGTAGAAAGGAAGAGAATATTCATGAAAACCACTTATAAAAGTAAGTCATGTGATGAATACAAGTGTTAGGACACTTGTAAGGCACACGATGAAGATTTTTCCTCTAGCATTTACGTGAAACTTGGAAAATAATGGTGAAGCTTCATGATTTTGCCAACTCAAAGGGACACTTGAAAGGAGATTAAGAGAAGGCTTCATGAATTGGACAAGTGTCAAGACACTTGTATGGTGTAGATTTAGTTTAAGTAGATTTTTCTTAAGCAAAAATCTTATCTTGTCTCCTTTGGCAGAATACGTGGACAGTTCTAGACATTATTTCAACAATCCAAAAGGTCAAAAGTTAAATATGTGGGATAGGAGTATACCTTTAAAATTTTAAGGAGATCAAACGGTTAACGAATCCCGAATAAATATTTTACTAAAACGGATTTTGGGGTAAATTCAAGAATGAGGAAAAGCACAAAATATCTCTAAAACCTAGCTATGCCACGTGAAGAAGAAGGAATTTGGGAAAATTGCTCTCCAAGCCAAGCAACTATACGTATACCATCAAGAAGATTATGGAAAGGTTGAGAAAATTCAAGAAAGGGACACTTGGTTGGATGAAAATCAAAGACTCACATGATTGGTCCATTTGTAAAGTAAAGTCATAATGACCTAGAAAGATATTTCAAGACAAAGGCTTGCTAAACACTTCATCAACACTATAAATAGGAAGGTGGGGACCGAAAATTTTAGGGCCTTGGTAATCAAAGTGCACGTGCAACTTCCATCCTTTTCACCTTTCACTTCCAAGAAGAATAAAAGCAAAACCTAAGCCTTGCTACCTTGATACTTCATGTGGAAATTAAGAGCATTAAGAAGAAGGTTAGTCAAGCTTTTAAGAAGGAAGAACAAGGTACGTATAGGGAAGTTTATGCTAAATATAGTTTAAGTATTGCTTTTGTAAGTACGTATGGGGAAGCCTTATAATAAATATGGTTTAGATATTAATTATGCTAAGATTCTCATTTGTTTTCATAAAGAATTAAGCCTTGCCTACCATGTGTTTGATGAAATGCTTCAAAGAGATAAAGTTTGTGTAATGAATGATTATTTGAATAAGTAACTTGAAATTAGCTTAAGGAATGATTGTTGGAATAAATAACTTGAATTTAGCTTAATGGGTGAATGATTAAGTAACTTAAATTTTTATGTATTATGACTATAATTAAGGAAATGGTTGATTTGGTTTATAGTAACATAATGGAATGTTTTATTGAAGTTTATGAATTTATATATTGTCAAAAGTGTGCTATAAATTCTTGAGTATGTTTATCAAATTTCATGCTAAAATTATGATGAAAGCATGTCTATTATGTTGAACTTTATGAAGATTGATGTTGAAAATTCCAAGTATAAGAATATGAGAATCTGAGATATAAATCTATACTGAAGATTAAATATGAGATAAAAAGAGAATCATTCATGCATGTTTCATATGCATATGCCTGGCGGGGGCTAGTCCGTGTGATTTACCTCAAGAGGAGGTGTGTCAGATAGTTAGAGGAACTGAGTACGAGCATTCAGACAATGAGGAGTCTGAGCTGGGGGGGTGCTTCGGCAGTGGGGAACTCACGCCATCCATGATGATCACATGTAGTGTGGGGTGACTTTCTTGTGCACCACTGTGACACCTTGACTGATCGTGCAAGTTCTGGACCAGTGATTGGGGCTATCTTGACTATGGTACCATGTGATGAGAATCTGAGAAAGTCATCCATCATATAAACAAAGAATCATGCATTTTCCATGCATCTTATTTTATGAATGATATGGATATATTCTTTTATTTAAACTATGTGTATCATAAACTTACCCTATATTTTGTGTTTGTGATTGACACCTACGATGACCTCAATTTATTTGGGTGAGCAGGGGAACAGTAAAGCATAGCAGCGGATAGTTGAGAAGAAGATATGATGAAGATATTTTCATGGCTTATCTTTTGTTACTTGTATTTGTCCTGATGATGTGTAATTTGTACTAGACTTTAGACCAGTCTGTATATTATGTTGGGTTGTATTATGGACTGTATTTTATTATTATTTTGGACTTCGAACGAACATGTTTACAATATTGATGGTTAGTTTAAGCAAGAAGAAAAGAATTTTCCGTGAAATTTATAACTAAGATAATTTTAAAGCAAGTGGAGAAGAATTTTTCATTCAAAATCAATAAAATACAAAGATAGTAAAATGAGGCGTTACGGCAAATGCAGGTCCCACAGGTTACGGAGGAGGTTGCCATGGTTGTGTTGGATTTGTTCCCCACACTTAACTCTCTTGCTCGCGCTTACTCACTACTCGTGAGTCCCCATTTCTTTCTCTCTAACAGGAAGTCAATTGTCTAGAAATGAAAATTGGATTTGGATTCGATGAGTACTTGCAAGGATTTCTTTGAGTATGGGTTTGGATACTATAGTACATTGTGCTCTATACCCACATTAAGTTACATTTTATAACTAGGATTTGAAAGATCTTTGGGTAGCTTTTGAATTGAATTAAATATAGAACTTTTAATTGATACTCTTTGTTTTGTTGATTTTTTTAGTTAATTTTAGTATTTGAATAGCTTTCTTGTTTTACTAGTTTGTACAAAAAATGGGATAAAGGGACAGAATATTCCATTTAAACTAAAACACAGGCAATGAATTTGATTCCAAGTATTTCAGTACACATTCAGTATGGATATGAGATTAAAGCTGCAATTTTCTGAATTATGGATCTGGATCCGGGTCTATATCTTAACAGTGTTATCAATGGTAGATGGTGGAACGGTGAAATTTTGCCATATAAACACGCTATTGTGCCTTATGGGGCCCCATGGTGGGCCTCCCTTCACAAATTGCCTATAGCGGTTGGCGAAAAATTGCCTATGTTTGGAATAATATATTTTTTAGAATCTTGAGAAATTGCATAGTATTTAAGAGCCAGTCTATTTCATGGGGTTCGTTCAGTTCTTTTTTGGATACTTTGTCACTAACTTTTGCTCCCTCCCCCCTCTAATCGTTTGATTTGATAGGATGGTGATGGTAGTGCCTAAGAGGAGATGCTGAGAAGATAGAGTAACAATGTGATCAATGCAGTTGCCAATAGGAACATTTTTCAGTTCGTTTGGGGCAGCTGACTTGCATTTTTCCCTTAAAGTTGGATTTTTGGTTGCCAATCCACTAATCAAGGTGAATACCATATTTTTTGTACTTTTGCACCTCATTATTGGATGTGTTTGTAAAATTATTGGGCATTATAACCAAGGCTTAGTTTGGCAGCAATTTGTATATTTTGTAAAGGAAAATCCTACATACACACAACCATATATATAGGGCATTTGTCATTGAGTTTTTTTTTATCATATAACTTTTTTTTCTTACGGCAGAAAGCAATCTTCATTTACCAACAGATCTTGCAAGCAAGGTATAAACCAAAAACTTCACAAGATTAATATTCTTTTAATGAACTTTGTAACATAAAAATTGTGTTATCCACTAAATAAGACGATAATCCTATTGGGCTTGAATCTCGAGCCAAGTCCAACCCAATAAGGAAACCTTCTTTTTAATAGGCAAGCAGTTACTTCTTTTAAGATGTTGGCAGTTAATTTGAAAACACAAGAGAAAGAAAGAGGAGAGGAGAAAGAAAGCATTAAAATTCGCATGTTGAGAAAGACAGAAACTGTCATCCTTAAATCTTCTCGATCTCCTCGTTTAACCGTTAGATCTTGGTAAAACTTTTACAAAAAGTTTTTGACTCACCAATATTAACATTTAATGGTTGGTTTCTTGAATAGAGGCTTGTAGCATCACCAGAAATTCCCAAACCGAACTGGTTCTGAAACCGTTTTCTAAAGCATGCAGCATTATTGTGAGGGACATTTCTCTCATACTAACTTTGGATCATGTTCAAACTTTCAGGAACGGTTAATAAAATCAGTTTTCACATTCTGACCGTTAGGATAATTCATTGAAGTGTTTTCAAGAGGGATTGTTTCAACTGCAAATAGAGGTTATCAGAATTCCTGCTCTGTTTTGTCTTGTTTCGGGCGGTGATATTAAGAAAGGGCTATGTCCATTCTCAACCGTTGGATTGTCCTAAAATTTGGTCAGTGTGTTCCTCTCTTGTAATAATTCAATTTGACCGTTGGGATTTTTTAGTTATTGTTTCTGGTGGTAGGAATTAATTTCGTACAGAAGCATATTTTGTATGTTTACCTCTTGTAATGGTTTGGTACAACTTTTGTTGAAGTTGTTTTTTGATTGTAAAGGTTGTTGGAAACTTTTGTAATCTCACTTTATTGATAGTGAAGAATTTGGGTGGACTCCGAGATCGGTCCCGTGGTTTTTACTTCTCACATTGAGAAGGTTTTTCACGTTAAAAATTGTGTTGTGTTGCTTGCATAATTATTGTTTGTGTATAAAGTATTTTGTTTGTGCAAGACCATTCATAACAGGTCCTGGAAGGTATCTTTTTCCCAACAACTAATATCCAGAGCTTGTGTTATTTTGCCTGTTGACTTGTGATTAATTGTGGAGGTTAATACAAGTATAATGGTTAAACTAAATGGTTCAAATTATCATGTATGGAAAGGATGTTGGTTACAGGGGGAGCAACATGAAGATTGTAAAGGAAATTGATCAAGTATTGGTTTTGAGCTTTCAACATCCAAATGGATGCCTTGAAGTTAAAGATTGTGTGAAATGTGTAAGAGAAAAGCAATCTAGTGATCCAAGTGCATTTCATACATTCATTCATGAATAAACTAATTGATTTTCATAAGATTTAAACAAGGCTTTCATAAAATAGTTAAGTTTTAAAGATGTTTGAAAAGGTTTTTGGAAAAATACATTTCCTGTTGGTTTAATCGATTACAAACTTCATTCAATCGATTATTTTGTTCTTAGTCTAACTTGGAAAAGCTTTCAAGAACATTGTAATCGATTACCTATTGGGATAATCGATTATTTGACCTTTGTTTTCATATAAACTACGTTGTGATTGAATATAATCGATTACCACTTCATTGTAATTGATTACATAGTTATATGTATTTTAAAGTCGTGCTGGGATAATCGATTACCAATGTATCGTAATCGATTACACAGGCTTATTTTGAAAAAAGTCATCTCCCTGCTTTAATCGATTACCATTTCTAATAATCGATTACACTGTGTTTGAAAATTATAAGTTTGTATTAGATAAACGATTACCACATTTCGTAATTGATTACACAGTGTATTTGGAAGGCTACAGGCTTCTGCTTTAATCGATTACCAAAGTTCGTAATCGATTACATAATGCATTTTGATTTTTTGAAGTCTCTTATCTTAATCGATTACATGACGGAATAATCGATTATTTGGCTCATTGAGAAAATCCTGAAATGCTTATGAACGATTTAATCGATTACATTCTTGATTTAATCGATTATATGTGCAAAATAATCGATTATTTGGCGCGTTTAATAGATTACAATTAGTTACGAATTTTTGTTATAAATAGGATTGATGCTCAGCTTGTTGAAAAAAGTTGAAAAACAATACCCATTCATATATTATGAGCTTAAAGTGTCTTGTGAGCCTTTCAAAGTGTTTTCTAAGGGTTAATAATTTCTTGCTCTATTTTTACATTAATCATGAAAGTTTGAGTCACTCTTGAGCAAGAAATCTTTCAAGATTAAGGAAAGCTGATTTTTGATTTTGTTATTCAACCTGTTCTAATACTTCATACTGCATTACATACTTTGGATCATCAAGTTGTTTCTTTCCTTAATCTAATTGTAATTTTTTTGGATTTTGATTGTATATTAGCTATTATATTTGGGTTCTTGCTTGTAACTAGAGAATGAGTTCTCTAGGTGAAAGAACTGAGTAGTGTTCTCAGGTTCTTGTCTCTTAGAGTCTAATAGGGTTTTAGATTTCTGTACTTTATCTAGGGTTGATAAAGGAAGACATTGTAATTGAATGTAAAAACTGGAAATTATAATAGTGGAACTCTAACCTAGTGTTGGTTGGAAGAAATTGGATGTAGCTTCATGATTTTGAAGCGAACCAATATAAATCACTTGTGTGTTGATCCTCTACCTCTATTCTCATTATATTCTGTGTTTATTGATTATATTACCTTGGATGTCAAACTTTGTTTTTGAGCTATTGAATCTCTTGGGCTGAGCATTTGATTGAATAAGGTTCTTGTTTTTGAAAAGTGATAAAGATCCTAGGCAACTCTGATTTTGATTAAAGACATTTTTAAAATACCAAGGTTTAACCAATTCACCACCCCTCTTGGTTAAGTGTGAAGTGTTCCAATCATTTTCAAAGGAAAGATGGAAGATCTTCTGTATGTGAAGGAGTATCATTTAGCCGTCTTTGGTACTGAGAAACCAACAAATAAAACTGTTGAAGAATGGACGTTGGTTCATTGACAGGTTTGTGGTTATATTAGGCAATGGGTGGATGATAATGTTCTGAATCATATTAGTGATGAGACTAATGCACAAACGTTGTGGAACAAGCTTGAACAACTGTTTGCAAGAAAGACAGGAAACAACAAACTCTTCTTGATTAAGCAGATGATGATGTTAAGGTATCAAGAAGGTACCTTCATGACTGATCACTTGAATAAATTTCAAGGAATTATTCTTCAACTAGTAGGAATAGGAATCAAGTTTGAAGATGAAGTACAAGGGCTATGGTTGCTTGATACTTTGTCGGACTCGTGGGAGATGTTTAGAATGTCTCTATCTAATTGAGCCCCTGATGGTATAATCAACATGGATTTGGTGAAGAGTAGTATCTTAAATGAAGAAATGAGAAGAAAGACACAAGCTTCATCTTCTCAATCAGAAGTCTTAGTTACTGAAAGAAGGGGGACAAGTAAAAGTCGAGGTCCGAAGAATAGAGATAAAGGAAGAAGCAAGTCTAACAAGTTTGCCAATGTTAAGTGTCACTATTGTGGTTTGAAAGGACATATAAAGAAGTATTGCTGAAATAAACAAGGGAAGTTGAAAGATAATAAGAATGACGAAGGTGGTAAAGATGATCGAGTTGATAATACCACTTCAAATTTCTTCCTTGTTTATGATTGTGAAGAAATTAATCTTTTATGTCATGAGACCAACTGGGTGATAGATAGTGGAGCAAGCATTCATGCTACATCTCGCAAGGATTTCTTTACATCTTACAGATCTGGTGATTTTGGATTTGTCAAGATGGGTAATGATGGTTTGGCCAATGTGATTAGAGTTAGAGATGTGTGCTTGGAGACTAGCAATGGCACAAGGTTAGTCTTGCATGATGTTAAACATATTCCTGATATTCGTTTGAATTTGATTTCAATAGGAAAACTTGATGATGAGGGGTTTTGTAACACATTCAATGATGGTCAATGGAAGCTCACTAAAGGTTCAATGATTGTGACTAGAGGCAAGAAGTGCTCATCATTGTATATTACACATGAAGGATCTCTACAGGGAAAATTAATGTTGTAGAAGATGAAGACACAATGGAGTTGTGGCACAATAGGCTTAGTCACATTAGTGAGAAAGGCTTGGCTCTTTTAGCTAATAAGGAGCAGCTTCCAGGATTGAAGAAAACACCATTGAAGAAGTGTTCTCATTGCTTAGAAGGAAAGCAAAATAGAGTTGCATTCAAGAGTTCCCCTCCTTCAAGAATGCCAGCTACACTTGATTTAGTATACTCTGATGTTTGTGGTCCTATGAAGACAAAAACACTAGGTGGTGCTCTTTATTTTGTCACTTTCATAGATGATCATTCACGGAAGACATGGGTTTACACCTTGAAGACAAAACATCAAGTGTTGGATGTGTATAAGCAGTTTCAGGCCTCAGTTGAGAGACAGACTGGGAAGAAGTTGAAGTGCATCAGAACAGATAACGGTGGAGAGTACACAGGCCCTTTTGATCATTATTGCAGACAACAAGGCATCCGACATCAAAAGATGACTCCTAAGACTCCTCAGTTGAATGGTCTTGTGGAGAGGATGAATAGGACACTGGTTGAAAGAGTTAGATGCTTACTCTCACAGTCACAGTTGCCTATGTTATTTTGGGGTCAAGCTTTGAGCACTGTTGTTCATGTTTTAAATATCACACCATGTGTTCCATTGCAATTTGATGTTCCGAAGAAATTTTGGACTGGTAGGAATGTTTCCTATGATCATTTGCGTGTCTTTAGGTGCAAGGCTTTTGTACATATCCCCAAAGATGAGAGATCCAAACTTGATGTTAAAACAAGACAGTGTGTCTTTATTGGATATGGACTTGATGAGTTTGGCTACAGGTTCTATGATCTAGTAGAGAAGAAACTCTTGAGAAGTAGAGATGTTGTGTTTATGGAAGGTCAGACTATAAAGGATATAGAGAATTCAGAGATTTCAATGCCAGAGAATAATCATGATTTGATTGACTTGGATCCACCTCCTATTTCATGTGATCTACCACAAGTTGAGGAAAAACATGGTATAAGTGATTTAGATGTCACAGATGCTCCACAGCCCATGGAGAACCATGACATTGTTGATGAGCGGTTCCCTCTGCCAGAGACTACTACTGATGTTCCTCCTAGGAGATCTACTAGGGGTCGAGCACCTTCCACCAGATATCCTACAAGTGAGTATGTGTTGATGACTGATTTAGGAGAACCAGAATGCTTAGAAGAAGTTATGGAAGATGAGCACAAGAGTAAGTGGATTGAAGCCATGCAAGATGAGATGCATTCATTGCATGAGAATCACACTTTTGATCTAGTAAAATTGCCTAAGGGAAAGAGATCTTTTAAGAACAAGTGAGTGTATAGGGTGAAACAAGATGAAGTTACTTCACAGCCTAGGTATAAAGCAAGATTAGTTGTCAAGGGGTTCAGTCAGAAGAAAGGCATTGATTTCAATGAGATATTTTCTCCAGTTGTGAAAATGTCATCTATTCGAGTGGTTCTAGCCTAGCTGCTGGCCTAGACCTAGAAATTGAGCAAATGGATGTGAAGACAACTTTTCTCCATGGTAACTTGGAAGAGGAGATTTACATGGACCTGCCAGAGGATTTCATTGTTAAAGGGAAAGAAGATTATGTTTGCAAACTGAAGAAAAGTCTCTATGGCTTGAAGCAAGCACCAAGGCAATGGTATAAGAAGTTGGAGTCTGTTATGGGGGAGCCAGGTGATGTGTTGCAAACACATCTTATTTTTAGAATAGTTTTAGCTTATGTTTTGAGTAAATAATTAGGATTTAGTTTAGTTTTGGTTAGTTTATTAATATTATTTTATTTTATCTTATTTCAATATCAATTATGCAATTTCAGGACAAAAGAGGAGAATAAAGGCCAAAGAAAGAAGAAAACAAGATCTGGAGACTCAC
>PYAF01000858.1:164099-195989 GCA_007407185.1 Glycine tomentella
TCAAAAAGCACAGAAAGCCAATACGCGAAGGAACTGGGAAGGGGGGGTCTGGTGCACTGCAACATGCCTAATCCAGGCATGTTGCACAGCACTAGATTTGTAAATAATTGCCCTCCCAAACCAGATTTGTAAATAGTTTCGAAAGCGCACCTTATCGGTAAATATTTTTTAAAAAAACACCCTTTTGGTTCTTTTGCCCATTAGAAACAGAAAGGGTAGAAAACAGTAGAAACTTTAAACTGTTCACATGCTTCCTTAAGGATATGATCACTCAATAGCTGTTAAAAGTTTTAGCCCTTGAAAAAGAATGGAAAGAAATCCAGAGCATAACAGTGTAAGTATGTAAAAATTTTGTTAGTATAAATATTAAAATAGTAAACTAAAGTCACCAAAAAAGCACAAAAATTATGCTTGGTCATTGGATATTGCATCCTGTTGAGATTTTTAGGAGATAGTATTTGCAGTATAGAAATTAGTTAAAATTTCCCTTTGAAATGGGAAACAACAGCTGCTTCCACAACAGAATCATAGATTGTATCTGAAATTCTGAACAAATATAAAATAAATAACCAGGCTGTGAACTTAGGTGCATGATAAGTTGATTAATTACTAAAATGAGATATATTTGCATTATTATTGCACCTTTCTATATGAAACTTTACATTTTCTCTTCAATTAATTTTTCTTTTACACAGTCTGAGTTTGATAAAAGAGCAGAATAATTACCCCAGGAACTTCATGACCTGTTTACAGTAAGAACTTTGCCTGTTCATATGTGCTTTTCCAGTTTTCCTAATGAATCACTTTTTTAATTAAAAAACATACAACAATAATAATACCTTGTTCCACTAGGTAAAGTTGGTTACGTTGATCACACAACACCATTTAACTTGGTTAAAGACCAAAGTTTTTTGTAAAACAAGAAACATAAGAGAGTTCACTGCTTTTCTCACTACCAAAAAGTAATATCTTCTGAAAAGGAAAGGAAGAAGAAAACTCCCAAGTATCATTGTCTGATTGACAAATTGTATCTGGAACTGCTTTTTTCTAACATTTACATGATCTGAGTGGAATGAACATCCTATATTTTCTCTTTTCACACCTACGGCTCTCACTTATGCTAATCCAGCTATTATGGATTGATTAGGTTCGCCATACCAGTGGCTGAGGGAGCTGAGATGGGACTCCCAGGGCTTAAATCCAATAAGCCTTCTTATTGACTGTGCCAAATGTGTTGCATCTGGAAGCATAAAGAATGCAGATATTGGCCTTGAGTACATATCTCAGATTTCATCTCCTGATGGTAATGCAGTGCAAAGGATGGTCACTTATTTCAGTGAAGCACTTGGTTACAGGATAATAAAGAATTTGCCTGGTGTTTATAAGTCTCTCAATCCATCAAAAACATCATTGTCTTCAGAAGATATCCTTGTTCAGAAATACTTCTATGAACTGTGTCCATTTTTGAAGTTCTCATACCTGATCACAAACCAAGCCATTGCTGAGGCCATGGAGTGCGAAAAGGTGGTTCACATTATTGATCTTCACTGTTGTGAGCCAGCTCAATGGATAGATCTTCTACTAACTTTCAAAAACCGTCAGGGAGGTCCACCTCATCTGAAAATTACAGGAGTTCACGAGAAGAAAGAAGTATTAGACAAAATGAACTTTCATTTGACAACTGAAGCTGGGAAATTGGATTTTCCTTTGCAGTTCTATCCAGTTGTTAGCAAACTGGAAGATGTTGACTTTGAGAAGTTTCCTATAAAGATAGGAGATGCTCTTGCAATCACTTCTGTTCTTCAGCTGCATTCTCTTCTTGCCACTGATGATGATATGGCGGGGAGGATCTCACCGGCCGCAGCAGCATCTATGAATCTGCAGAGAGCAGTGCATATGGGCCAAAGGACTTTTGCAGAGTGGCTTGAGAGAGATATGACCAATGCATATATCTTGAGTCCCGATTCTGCTTTGTCACCTCTTTCCTTAGGTGCCTCACCTAAGATGGGGATCTTTCTCAATGCTATTCGAAAACTCCAGCCAAAACTGGTAGTGATTACTGAACAAGAATCAAATCTGAATGGTTCCAATTTGATGGAGAGAGTTGATAGAGCATTGTACTTTTACAGTGCATTGTTTGACTGCTTAGACTCTACTGTTATGAGAACATCAGTAGAGAGGCAAAAACTTGAGAGCATGCTTCTAGGAGAGCAGATAAAGAACATCATTGCTTGTGAGGGCGTTGATAGAAAGGAGAGACATGAGAAACTCGAGAAATGGATTCGAAGACTTGAAATGGCTGGTTTTGTAAAGGTACCTTTGAGCTACAATGGGAGGATAGAAGCAAAGAATCTGTTGCAGCGATATAGTAATAAATACAAATTTCGAGAAGAGAATGATTGTTTACTTGTCTGCTGGAGTGACAGACCATTGTTTTCTGTATCTGCTTGGAGTTTTAGGAGATGAATGTTCATATATGTGCTGGAATATGAAGAATCCCTTGCATTGCCATGGATTTCAAGAGGTTGAAAATGAAATAATCAACAAGACAAGAAGATGGATCGATTTTTATTTTCATCTTTCTTTCTTTTCTCAGGGTTAATTGTTTCTAATTTCTATGTATAAAGAGTTTTATGTTTTTGTTCTCTAGTGCAGCGGGGTGATTTGAAATAGCCAAACAACAAATCCATCTTGTGTTGCTGTTGATGTTAAATATCGATTCATTTCAGTACAACATATTAATATTAGTACATAGCATTAGCTAAAACTCATTTTCATTTACAACAGCTAAAAGAGGTGGCATTATCAAGGAAAACTGCCAAATATTTACAGATGAGATACTAGGACATAGATATGCCCAAGGAATGTTAGAGTATGTTACCTCAATGTATTTGGCTCTCTATGAAACATTGGATCGGGGATGGCAGTTGTGTAAAAAGAACTCTTGTACCTTACCTGAAATATAAGTGGGAAAAACCCAAATCCCAGATCGGTTAGAGATATTGTCAAGATAAAGTATATAAGTGGTGGAAAATCCTAATTTTACAAGCCAATTTGGTTGGGTTGAGTTAGGCCCAAACCCTCATTCTAACAATATATATTTTTATTCATTTCAGAGAAGTTTCTATATTTAAACCATTTCCCATGAGGTTTTAGTCCCCCTGAGACGATATGGGTTGGTAAATTTTGTTTGAATGCTTAACTCCTTTTGGTTTGAATATAAAATTACTCTCTGACATTAGATGGCATGAGTTGTATATGGTGTTATTAAAATTCAATGGATCCTATAAAAGTTGTGGTCCGGTGCCAATATTCAAATGTTCCAACTATATATGAATCTGTTGCCCAACAAAACCGTGATGCTTCTGTTTAGAGATATGAAATTGCTAATATTCAAATATTCCAACTATATATGAATCTGTTTATACCACAAAAATCAGGATGCTTCTGTATACAGATATAAAATGTTTCTGTAGAATAGTTTGAATCTTAATTTAAAAATTAGTTTTTATCATTAAAAGGCCATGTCTGTGATGCATTTCTAGTTTTATGTTCTATGCAGATGTATTATGTGGTAAAGTGGTATTTTCTTTTATATTTCATATTCTGGTTCATGTGTTTAACTTGTGTTGCTATATTAATAATATGTTTTCAACCTTCAATTTTTTATTTTTTATTTTTTGGTTTTTCAAACCTTTGGAAGTTCGGTTAACTAGATGTCTTTATCTTGCAACCTTTCCAGCAAGTTTAGCTCACACAATATTCTTCTTCTTTGTCATTCTTAACCTTTTGGTGGATGACAGGTATGTCTTTGCTATCTCACCAGCACCTATGGCTTGCCAACACTTTATCTTCCAACCAAGCAGTGATCATTGATCAATATTGGCCTTTCGTTTGAGTTTCTAAATTTTGAAAAAGGCATCTAAGTTGTTAAATGCAATCATGCAAAGATATTATACATTTCTACACATTTATGACATCAAATTAGATATTTTACATGGAAAGGCATCTTGTCTATCAGCATCTCATGATTGTTAAATGTTTCAAAAATATCATTATAATGCAAAAGATCAGTATTTTAGTTATATCTACAACCTTATTTTTTGTTTCCGTTCCCTGTTTCGACCCTACTTTGTATCCTAGATTTAACCAATTCACATATTCATAATCTCTAGTGAAATATTCATCTGATTCAGCATTGATTTTAAAAGGACTCTTGCTTTATGTGGTTAGGTTGCATATGTTTTAGTATATTTCCATGTCCAAATGAAAAAGTTACAAAATATTAAACCTTGTATTCTCCTTCAGTATAGCAATGTTTAGACCTATAATTGATGACTTTAATTTTAGAGAAGAAGGCTCTGTGTGTGAAAACACTAGGCAACTTTGTTTGAATCTTGTGCCCTTGTGACATATGAAACCTATGTTTGTTTATCCTGAAGACATATCTTTTGGCATATGGTGCTAAAAATAATCAGTAATTCTTTATCTAGTAGCAATCGTCATGTTATATTCTATCCGCATTTGGTTTTCTTAGGAGTTACTTATCTCATTCTTGCTCCATAAACTTATGGAGTAATAAGGACATCATATTTGTCTCCTTTGCAAACAAATTTCTTGTACTAATCTCCTTCATCAATGACCAGATAACCTTTTATATGAAGCCAAACAAAAGTTTTGGAGGCTTTCATGACTAACATGGCAATGACCACATTCATACACAAGACTCTAAGATGTTGAATTGGACTTAGTTACCTGGTATAGCCAGCAAAACAATCTCATCTTATTGGGTGAAGAAACCAATAATGGTAAAAGGTCAACAAATCAATTCTGACAAGATCAACCTTTGTTTGTTGCTAACTTAATGATACTAGTCGTTCATGACAAGAATTTTAACTTCTATTGATCACTTCCCCCGTGAAACACAAGGCCACAGTCCCTATGGAGCTTTGCAAACTTTTACAGGGACATTGGATGTTCAAGGAAATGTTCATCAGCATTTTTCAATAGGATTGGGTATGTAGTAAAGAACTCGAGAGGTTGCTGGTGTACATGGTCATTTAGGTGTCCAAGGACCAAATTATGGACACAGGTAATACTCTCTCTACATAGTAGAACATTGGTCAAAAAGAAATTAAAGAACAAAGAATACATTCAAGCAAACAAGGAAAGAAAGTGTAGGAACCTGGTATTTTATCAGAGAATACAGGGAAAAGGAACTCCCCAAATTATAGAACATAACATGCACACAGCCAATCTTCAAGGGTCTTTACCTCACTATGTCGAAATACCCCAATTTCCTTTCAAAATCACATGATAAATCTTTCTCAACCTGTCCTATTTATAGGCAGCATGCCTTATTCCTTTTAAATTATCTCAGCTCAACTAACCTAACTAACTTTTTCACCAAGACATACATCTAGAAGATAGTTGGGAGCCTTTATTACTAGATTATTATGTTGCTGAAACCATAAACTATTTTCTCCTTTCATTTGGTCAGTCTCTAAGGTACAAATAGTGTTTTATCCCTCCATGTGAGCTTCATTTTTCTACCGAATTTACATTTTGCATAGTAATTATGTGGTATTTTAGAAAAAATACTAAACTATTTGTCCTTTGGCCTTGTATCTTGTTCTTTTCATCAACTCCTCATAAAAGCATAAGCTATCCCTAAAGCTTAAGCTCTAAGATCATGTCAAGGACCAACTACCTGAAAAGCTTAAGCTCTTAGGGGAAGGTTTCAGAATGATTTTTATGTCTAACAATTCCATATTGTGATGAGCAGTGTTTATTGGGAGACAATTGAATGAAAATGATAAATGATTGCTACAATTTATTATTTCTCATGCGGCACTATTTCTGCACTAAATTTGACTTTTCAACACTTAAGAGTTTGCAACACTTTTAATGTCTTTATTGTGTTCTTTTCCAGTTTTCCTGATAAAGCTGTCTCTTATATATTAGATTCACCGTATCCATGGCTCAAAGATATGAATGGGGAGGATAGGGGTAAATACCTGGCCCATACTCTGAACACATGCGCCAAGTTTATTGAATCAGGCAGCTTCATGAATGCAGATACTGGACTGGGCTATATTGCTCACATTGCCTCCCCTTGTGGTGATGCAATGCAAAGGGTAGCCACCTATATCAGTAAAGGTCTAGCTTGCCAAGTCCTGAAAAATTTGCATGGAGTACCTAAAGCTATCAATTTGCCAACAACAATCTCAACCTCAGAAGAACAACTTGTTAAGAAGTCATTCTATGATCTGTATCCATTTTTAAAGACTGCATATGTGATCACAAGTCATGCCATTGCTGAAGCTATGGAAGGGGAAGAAGTTATCCATGCCATTGATCTAGGTGCATCGGATGCTGCTCAGTGGATTTATCTTATGCAGAGATTAAAAGAAAGCCGAAAGAACCCCCCATTTCTGAAAATCACAGGCATACATGAAAAGAAGGAAATTTTAGAGGAAGTGGCCACTCAATTGAGAGTAGAAGCAAAAAATTTGAATTTCCATCTCCAATTCAATGCTATTCTAAGCACTTTGGAGAGTCTTGACATTGAAGAACTGCCTGTGATGAAAGGAGAGCCTCTTGCAATCAGCTCAGTACTTCAGCTGCACACTCTCCTGGCCACTGATGATGCAATGGTCTGCATCAGGAGCTCGCCGGCAGAATCATTGCAGAAAAGGTCATTTGCTGAGATGCTTGGGAAACAAAAGACCAACCCCAGTTCTGATTCATCATTGTTACAACTTACTCTATGTTCTACTTCAACCAAGATGATGCACTTTCTAAATGGCCTGTGGAAACTCCAACCTAGAATCATGGTGATTACTGAACAAGAATCAAATATTAATGGTTCTTTGACAGAAAGGGTTGACAAAGCATTGGACTTTTATGGTGCATTGTTCAATTGCTTGGAACTAACTGTTTCAAATACACAACAATTAGAGAGAATCTTAATTGAGAGGACTCTACTAGGGGAAGAAATAAAGAACATTGTTGCATGTGAAGGAATTGATAGAAAGGAGAGGCATGAGAAATTTGAGACTTGGGTTCCAAGGCTAGAAATGGCTGGGTTTGGGAAGGGACATATTAGCCATCATGGGAAGATGCAAGCAACAAAACAGTTGCATGCATATGGAAATGAATATAAGCTTAGTCTGGAGAATAATTGTTTGTTTGTCTGCTGGAATGATAAGCCACTCTTTTCTGTATCAACCTGGACGGTTTAGAAGATGAAGAATTACATGGTTATGTAGCGTGAAAATGTATTGCTATGGCATGCACATTTGATAAGCTACATTGGGGTTCAGTTATTTGCTAAAGATTGTGAATGTTCAAAACTCATTTTATTGTCATATCTATGTTTATGACTTTTAAATATTGAAAATAAGAAGTAAAATTAGCCCTTTGCCATGTGTTTAGGGTTTTGTGTAAAGGGTTTCATGTTTTCTTAATTTCTCTTCAATTGATTAGTCCTATAGAAAACTCAATCTATCCCTATGTCTGTCAGGCAATTTTCGTCTACTGTTCAGGTGATTCAATTTAACAATTAGGCCTATTTCTATAAATAAAAATTTGCTAGATTTTAATCCTTTGCTCTAACTCTATTAGTATATAATATAGAGTAAATTACACTCGCACCTCCTGTGTTTCGCTCAAATTTCACCCCATATCTCTTCCTTTTTTCACATTACTTTTACCCTTCTGTTAACTCCGTTAACTAATATCAATTGAAATATGTGAGCAAACGAAATTGTCCTTATATTTTAATTGTAAAATCTAAATTATCCCTTCTCAATTAGTTTCAGAATTTAGGATTCATGTTTCATTCCTTTTCACCTTTTGCGAGTACTATTCATCTTCTTCTTGTTGAAGAGTTTTTCTTCAGAGTCCAGGGCGTGCGAATTCTTCTTCCTCTCATGACGTTCACGTTCCTTTCCTCTTTACCGTTCATGAGTTCTTCGCCCTTCCTCTTCCAGTTCGCAAGTTATCCACTGTTCCTCTTCCAATTCACGAGTTCTCTGTTGTTCCTCTTCCAGGCAGGCTTATAAGTGACTACTGGACCTTGTATACAAGTTATTTTTTAAGAATATTTATTTAAGTTTCATTATTTATTGTTGTCTATTTCTGAATGATATTTCAATGGGGGAACAGTTTGGGACCACTTATGATGTTATGGTCCTATTTTATACTCAGACACTGTAAACATTATTGACAATTTATTAATATAATAATAATTAGTTGCAAGGAATTTTCAAGAACAAGATGAAAGATAATGGACCAATAATCAAATTCCAAGTGAAATATAATTTTGCCTATGTTCCAGAATGAAAATAACATTTCTCTTACAGTCTATTGTTTGGGTTATTATCAATCTCCATTTAAAGAAGCATATCATGGGTGACTATCCAATAAAACTGATTTTGAAATTAAAATCAATGTGTCAAAGCAATTTAATTATGCTTGCTGATTTAAATAGTCGTGTCTCGTTACATCATTAAGACAAATGAATTGTATAATTTCTCATATGAAATTGGACGAGTGATAAATAAATTGAACTGAATTACTCAATCTTTTCAGTTTAACATTATGATGTGTCTTGTAGCTCTTGACTGAGACATTATATCAAACACCTTGTCATAAAAAATATTTTAAAGAAGGGAGTTAAAAACTCAAATGCAGGAGCAAAACACTAAAATTTGAAGCAAAAAATCATATTCAATCAGAGAAAAAAATTAAACTAAAAAATTGAAGAAGAAGAAGAAGAAGGAATGGTGTTAACACTGTGTACGAACAAGGTGAGTCCAACGAAAAGCTGGGTTCACGTCCAATTACATAAAAATAAACAAGAGTCTTAAAATATTTTGTTGAGAGGAAGAAGAAGATAGTATTTTAGACATAATTTCATTAAAAGTCATGTGACCAATATGTGTCTAATTTCTGTTAAATTATTAAACTTAGGAGGGAGGGGATATGAGTATAACATGAGTTAAACAATTATGTGAATTTTTGTAGGGTGCAAAAAATGAATATAACTTAAAATTTGAATAAAACACAAAGGGTGTAAATGTAATTTACTCCATAATATATATATATATATATATATATATATATATGCATAAACTGGACCCGTAAAAAAAAAAAAAAAAAAAAAAAACCTACCAGGAGTGAGAGTCTGCTTATGCCCAAGCAATACTGTCAAGAGAAGCAGGATTGAAGAGCGAGAATGAAGGGTGCGAAGACGTGAGGTAAAGACAAACGAATTTATCTACTTCATACACAAATAACAAGTGAAAATACTCTGAATTTTATTAACGAAGATTATAAGAATTCTATTAATTAGTTTTTAAAACAAAATTTACATTAAAAAACCAACACCAAAATCAAGTTTTACTTGTAAGGTGAAGATTATCCATATTTGTATATTTTAATATGACTATATTACTGATTGACATGAGATCTTTAACACACTCTTGCAGTAAAAATTAGGCTTCTAGAAAGTAAAATTTATAGGATTAAATATTTGCGTGTGATTCAATAATGACTTGAAAGTGGGTCATCCCATAAATCCAACAATAGTAATTAGAATAAATTTTTTATCATCTTGTGTAAATTTTAACCTAATTCAATCCTCTAAAAGTGGCTATTAAGATAAGGATTATCTCTATTTTTATACTTTAATATATAAGTATCAAATGAAATCTCCGACAATTGCAATAATTCAGATGTTAATCAACTTAGCAGTTCTGTGAGAGAAAACACCACCTTGAATGGTTTACCTAAACCGATAGATATCTATGCATATTAGATTGTTGTGAACAACTAGTTCTATTATGCTTCTTGGATTTTCATGTACCAAAGTGTTATCTTCTGTTCAACCGGGAAATTTAAATTTGAAAAGAGGACTCTGCAGTTGGGGAAAGAAAGACAGAATTGGTTGTTCAGTTTGATTTATATATACTATGACCGTAAAAAACATTCAGTAGAATTAGATGTCTCTTTAAGAGAATGTTTACCAATTAAACTGTTTATTTTACCCTTGGATATAGAGGAACAAGATAGATTTATAAGTGTAAACTCAAATTTCGTCAATATGTATCCCTACTCTCAGGGGTGGATCCAGAAAATTAAAGAAGGGTGAACACTCTTCCAAGGACACCGTAGCCATGACGGAGGTAGGCCAAACAATGATGTTGGAGAAGCAGTTATTTAAGGGTGGACACCATTTCGAAAACTCAAAAGTCCATTTCGAAAATGTAATATGAAACTGCATAAAGAGAAAAATTGGGTGCAGAAAGAAAATTAGGCCCAAATAATAGTCTTTTCTGCTTCTCTTCGCAATGCTGGTGTGCCGTTTTTTCTTTCTCCATTGTTGTTCAGTTGTTTTCTCCTTCTCTTCTCGTTACAGGCTCTCGGTCCTCCGCTCTGCTCACACGACGGTCGACAGCTAGATTCAAGAGTGGGTACTTGTCTTCCTTCTCTTCAACGTAGGTCCGCCTCTGCCTACTCCCTATACTTTAAAAATTATCGGTCATTCTATTTTTTAATTACCGAATTTCAGCTATCACATAATATCTTAAAATTTTATATCACCTAATATCTTATATTTTATAAAGAGTGACAAAATTCAGAAAAGGAAAAACTCGAAGTTACTCCAAAAAGGGTTATTTCACGTCCACGTCGTTCATCTTTTTCAAATCTAATAGTTCAATTTTATATCACCTAATATCTTAAATTTTATAAAGAGAGACAAAAAGGAAAAATCAAAGTTACTCCAAAAAGGGTTATTTCACGTCCTCATCGTTCATCTTCAAATCTAATAGTTTTGATGAATAACTATAATCTTATCTATTAAATTTAAAATAAAATAAAAAAATAAATGAGGAGAATGACGGAGTAACTTGAACCCTTCTCGATTCGCATATTACAAAACACAGTATGACCAAAATCACAGAAAGTATTTCTTCCCAAAATAATGAGGAAAAGAAAAGAAAAGAAAAGAATGGAATCATAGAATACTTAATGATGATTATTATTAAGAGTGCATGCCGCAATCTAATCAGCTAAAATTGTTGAACTACTTAGTTGACACACTTAGAGGTGAAAAAAAAAGTTGAAAAAAAGTAAAATACAATTGAAATAAGATGGGATCCATATTTTTTACACACTGTTTTAATTTAAATTTTCATCCCAGTTCATTTTCTATTCTATTTCATTTCACTTGACCAAATATAACCTTATTATCGAAACGCATAGGCACTATCACTACTGTCTCTAACTCTAGGTGCCACACGTTATATTATCCATGACGCACCGTAATATTGTACTCCACGACAAAATGTTCGGGGGTAGAAACGGAATTAACGCTATTTGCAACGGCATAGCCCGTGGCAAATCTAAACACGCCAGTACCACCAACAATGGGCAACTCCCTATTCTGCTCCGAAATGGGGTTCCTCCCAAGCATGCTTAATGTGCTTCCAGCATAAGCCCCTTCGGTGAAAGCGAAATTGGTCAGCATGAACATCCCAAGGTCATTAAGAGAGGCCAGGCCAAACAGCCCCTGGGCTCTCCCAACGTGCTTCGAGCTCAGCTCTGGCCCTTCGGTCATCACATCGTCCATCACGAAAGTGGAGCCGAACCCGTTGGGAACGTTCTTTGGGGTGTCCACGATTTGCACTATCGTGGGGTTTTTGTTGTCTCTTATGTCGTGGTAGTAGAAGTGGAGATTGGTCAGTTTTTGTGAAGGGTGGTTGTTGTTGTCTGAGGGTAATTTTATGTGGGAATTTTCGGAGAATGATGATGAGAAGAGAGTCATAATGATGAGAAAGAAGAATCCTAGAGGAGCAGCCATTGTAAGATGCTCAATGACTGGTAATTTTGGTGAGCATAGGACAATGGGTTCATTTTTATAGGAGGTTTGGCTTTTAATTATTATTGTATGTTGCTGTTTATTTTTTTATTACCCCACGTCGGTCACGAGGGACCAAAAAGGCTAGATGTATTGTATTTTATTGGGAGATTTAACCTGGCAACATTTGACACACGTGTCCGGAGCAAAACGTAGGACAAGCATATATTTCCTTTAAATTCAGATATAAATTCACATATAAGTAAAAAAAAAATCTCCATATTAAATTTAAATATAAATAAATTTAATTAATTTTTCTTTGTTTAATATTATTATTTTTTAAATATATTTTATTTTATTCTAATTTTATTTTAATATTTATTTTGTATTTATGATAACAAATTTTAATGAAAAATAATCTTATTTTTTATTTGAGATTATAAAAATTAAGTAATATTAAATAATTATTTCATTTAATGCAAAATCAGATATTTTTTATTATATATGAGTCCAAAAAGAGTATATATATGTATATTATAATTGTTAATTAGTGTTTTAAGATATTAATTAAAATAATTAAAGTATAAATAATATAGTGTTTGTTCTTATCAAAATCTGAAAATTCTACGTGTGTGATGATGAGTGGATTCCAAACTTTACACGTCGAGTGAGTAATCGTCTTTGTTTAAGAGAGAGACCTGCAAAACAAAAGAAAGACACTCCTACACTCAAGTAAGTATATTAATTATTGAAGAATAATCAAGTAGTGTGGAGAATTTCCGAGGGTGTCTCGAATAAGTATGAGATGATTATGAACTGAGTGACCAGTCGTCAAATGTTATCTTCCTGAAGGTTTAGAGAGAGCCTGCATTTATATCGTGGAGTATGGATCTTGGGCCTTTGTTTATTAGAAAATCTGTTGATAAAATAACATATAATAGCAGATAGTTATATTTGAATTAGAGATAATATGTACCTTGTAGATAAATAACAGCTTGTAGATAACTGGAGAGATATTATGAGATAGGTAGTTGTATTATCTTGAATATAGATAAGTTGTTGCAGTCCAAAGGCTTTTGGAAGCTAAGTAGATGGATGTTCGCCTTCCTGTAGCAAGGATAACTCGGAGGGTGGACAAGTTATACTCGTCGTGTCCGAGTTGATACTTAAGGCAGAAAGGGCAGACACAAAGGGTAACCATGTGTACATTGACCCCACAGTAATGTCCACGTGTAATTTTACCAATATGTACAGTACATAAGCCCCCCAGCCTCTAAGCCAATTTATAGGCGAAAGAGGTTGAGTAAGTGTTGATGATGAATGTTTGGTGTCGAGGTTACCAAATGTTCTTGATAAATAAGATGTATCTTGGGGAGCCCCCAAGGGTAGACAAGTGATTTCCAACGTCAACACTGATAACTTTGTAAAAAGTAATTTTGGAGCTATGTCAAGCTCGTTAATGTAGATAGTACTGATGGAGTCAAATGTGTCAGGCCAATGAAGCATCGAGGTTGGGCACTTCTGCCAAAATCTAACCATTGGATGTGATCCTTGAAAGCATGCGTGATGCTTTGTTATTTTCCTAGGTGCGTGAAGCACACTCACGCATACGTGTCCCTCATGGAGCGGACACGAACTGGAGTAGTGTGGTAGTGGATGAGTGGGCATTGATTATGGTGCGGATTGCAAGGGAGACGTTTCAAATCCGTGCATAACTACTCAATTGTCAAGCCTTATTTAAGTTGATGAGACATTTTCCATTTCTCTCACTGTCATTTCTCCTTCCTCTGAAACTCGTCTTCTTCCTCTGTCCCTTCTCGCCTCAAAACTTCTTCTGTTCTCAACATCCTTCTCTGAAAATGTTTGAATCCCCTTTGTCAGATTCTGCTCTAGGTATGGGGAGTAGTGATTCAGGAGAGTTAATGGAGCAACGCGTTATGTGCGATGTGATCTCCATCGACGATTCCTCGGAAGAGGAAACCCACCGTGGAGTGTCTGATGATAAGTTTTCCTCTTATGAAAAGAGGAGGCAGTCTCGTCGGATTGGTGAGGGCACTTCTCGCCCTCGTCAACAGGCAAGGCCATCTGTCGCCCCTAGGGTAGGCGATCCTCTACCACTTACTATTTTGTCCCTTCCTTCTGCTTCTGGGGGGTCGAGGCCAACTGGTGGTCGGAGTGCGAGGGCCTCTCCTCGCGTGCGTTGTAGTTGTAGTACTGGGTCGCCAACTGCTGTCTCGACTATGCCTGGCTTCTAATGGATGAGGGAAGATGTTCTGTCGAAGTTGTCGATCCCAATGAGGGAGATAAAAGTGCAGAAGCTCGTCCTTAATATCTCTGTTGGAGTAGGTGGAGATCATCTCACCAGAGTTAAATGAAGATCGTCTCAACAGAGCTGTGCGAAGATCGTCTCACCAGAGCCGTGTGGAGATCATCTCACCAGAGCTGCCAAGGTGTAGGAGTAGATTAGTGATGAAGTTGTTGTGTTCCAAGAGTGATGGTAATGAGTTAATCACCCATGGTAGAGCTTTGTCGAAGGACAAGATAGTGATAGGGCCAATGTTTAGGCCGCTTTATTGTGTAATTCTGCTTCTGTTTTGTTTTAACTTTTCGTAGTGAAGGCCATGTAAAGTGTTAACAAATCAATGAAAACGTTGCTCTTCTTTCTTCAACCTTTCTGTGTCTTCTCCTTTACATATTGCCTTCTATTTTTTGCTTGCGTTGATGAATGTAAGCCACTTGACTTGTGCATTTTCATCTGTAGTCTTTTCTTAGTTCTCATTATCATAACTTATCTTTCCTCATAATATCTTTTCCATAGACCTTGGACTACACCTTAACTTTTACTTAGGCACTTAGAGTTGGAATCCTATGCCAACTCTATAACACCCTGAAAAGTTTTATGAATGCATTTTAGTCTTGTGCATAAATAGAACATGCTAGATTAGAATTTTGTTTGACAAAAGTTCTATGGCTTACATGATTATTGATTAGTAAATTTCAAGAAAGAATTACCTTGATTTATCTTGATTAGCAAATTAAAAAATTATCTAGCAATTAGAAAAGATGTTGAACGTGGTTTATGTTGATCTTGGCCCAAATTAGAAAGCAAATGAGTTGTGTCAAGGTGCAGAACAAAACTGGTCCATGTTTTGCATCTAAATAATAATAATAATAATATTGTTATTGTTATTATTATTATTATCATCATCATCATCATTATATATACATATAGTATTTATCTATATTATTAATTGTTGTTTAGGATTTTAAATATTTCCATAGCATGATTTTGAAAATTATTATTGTGTGTAACATCCCAATTTTCTAGATTAGGAAGTTCATGGTAAAAATAGTTTGTGTTTGTTTTGATATGTAGTATAGTAGCATTATCTATAGCAAAATTATTAATAGAAGGGATATGACCATCATTGGATAGCTAAGTAATATAGATTTTAAGTAATGAGTTTAGGAAAAAGTGGTTTAGAAGTAGAAACTCTTGCTCAAACTGTCAGCCAACAAAAGTCAACTGCAATCTAGAAGAGTCAAAGTAATGGAATTCCCTCATTAATGGTAGTTTCATAAATAAGGACTGTTTAGGCTAAAAATAAGAGATTTGAACTAATTAATGAAAGTTTAGAGTACTAATGTACCTAATGTGAGAAACAATTAGTTTAACTAATAAGGAAAGAGGAGAATTAAATTTCAGTTACTCTAATTAATTTAGTTAAGTCTAATTAAGAAAATTAATAAGTGTATTAACTATCCTATGGTCAACATGGAAGTTAGAACTTAATTAAGGAGCTAAATAAAAGGCTTAAGGTTATTAAGAGTAGCTAGATTTGAAAGACATAGAATGACCTACATGCAGGCCTTCCTCTAAGACCTAGGGGATCCTATATAACAGAAGAAAAGCTCTCCCCTTATTCATCACATAGTTTTTGGAGGAGGACAAGAGAGGGAGTCTCCTTCTCTCTTGTGCTTGCTTGGTGTTGTGTGAGGTAAAGGGTAGTGCTCCTAGGTGAATTTCTAAACCATTTTCCCATGGTTTCCTTCAGTTTGCTCTTCTCTAACAACTAGAACCCTACTTCTCCACTCGTATTTTCATGCTCATGCTCCTAGGGAGTGCTCAAGGGAGTTCAATCTATCTCCTACTCTTTCCTTTGCTCACTTGTGCCAATCAAGAGGTGAAGGATGAGTGCTTTGCCTCTTGGAACCACAACATTGATTGTGGGAAGCCAAGCTTCATTTATTTTGTGCATTTACATGTATTTTTGTGAATCCCGTATCTCTATGATGTAGTATTGGGGTTGACTCGTGCATTAGTTATGAATTCTGGGTGCAAAAATAAACTACTTGATCCGAAAACCTTGGAAAACATATATAATAAGTCTCATTTGGAGTTGTATAGAATTTGGAAATGAAACATTAAGTTAGGGGAACTTATGTATGAACATCATATGTTTTCGATCCAATTAATGTTAGGACTAGAATCTATGCTTTTTGGGCCTCAAAATTGAACTCAGTAGATCTAAACACTAGGGTTTGACATAAAATATACCCCATTTGAGTTAGTATAGCTTGTGGAATCACAATTTCAAGTTTTGCTCTTTTTGATAAAATTGATTCTGTTTTGCATGAACTGCACTTAAGGGTTCAGTTTCTATTAATTTTGACCATTTGAATGATTTCATCATGTTTGAAAACATTGAATTCAACATAAATTTTAAAATCGGATTTCTACAACTCTTGGAAATTAGAAAACAAGTTTTGGTGATCTTTAATGACTAGTGAAGGGAAGTTCAGGTGTGGGGCTTAATAAGAGGGGATTTTAGAGATTTTGAGTCCAAAAACGAGTTTCTTGTGTTTGAAAAACCTAGAGATGCATATATGGTTTGCTTAAAATGGATTTCTATGTCAACGGGAAATTAATTTTAAAGTGAGTGATGTTGTTCAATTCCAAATGAGATAGTATGGATTTGTATGAAATACATGGAATGAGTGTTTGATGGAGTTCCATGGCAAGCTAAAGGTCTAGAAGGAGAGCTTGAAGCACTTCCTTTGGTGAGCTTTAAAGGACCAATGTCAAGAGCTAGGACTCAAGCACTTTAAGACTACATTCAAGCTAACTTGGACAAGCATGAAGATGCACACCAACTCAAGGATGACAAGAGCTGGATTTTGATGTCTCAAGTCCAATTTAATTCAATAAATTCCAGCACTTGTTAGAAAAAATTCAGTTTCCCTCTATTTTAATCGATTACCTTGGTCTCTAGTTGATTACCAGCAATTCAGTTTCAGACAGAAACAAGACTTGTCTGTTTTAATTGATTACCAACAATTCAGTTTCAGATAGAAATAAGACTTGTCTATTTTAATCGATTACAAGATATCTGTAATCGATTACATGAGTCTGAAAATTGTAAATAACTCTGTTTTAATCGATTACAAGTGCGAATTAATCGATTACTTTAGCGTTGAATCTGCACTGCACATGTTGAGCAGCCAAGGGTCACTTTAGGGAAGCTTTCACTTCAAGCTTCATTTAGGCTTCATTTCAATTTGCATTTTCCTTACATTTAGTGACATTTAGCTTGTAATTTTGTGGCTTTTATAAGGTGCCAAAACTGAATGTAACTAACTTTGGTTCATTAATACAATTCTAAAAATTGTTGAAAGAGTTTCTCTCTTGTTCTTGTGTAAGAACTTCTTGAGTGTTATCAATGGCTTCTTAATGTTATTGTGGTGATTCTTCCTAGGCTTATTGGAAAGCTTTTACATGGTGTCATCCATCTTCATCCCTAACCTTTCTTTCATCTTCCATTGTTGAATTAAAAAAACTTAACAACAGCCTCAAATTCTGTGAAAGTACAGAATTCAAAGTTATTAAAGTTTGCTTGAAGATTGAGTTTCATTGCAAGATAGATTTGGGAAAACTAATGACTATGGGTTCAACTATACATCATAGCTACATCACAACCATACATCATGTGGTATCTAGAGCCTAATCCTTGTGGAATTCTTCTTCAACTTCAGTTTTAAAAGTTCTTCAAAGGTCAAATCTGCACCAAATCCAAAAACAAAAATTCATTTCAATTCCTTGTTTCTTGTTGTTTTCTTTTGATTATTGGTGGTGTGGGCTTGTTGTGTGTTCAACCACATAAACCTTGTGTTTCGTTCAAGTTTCATGTGATTTCATGTGTTCATGTTCTTCATCTGTTCTTGATATTTTTCTAATTTTCTAGTCTTGATTCTTGTCAATTTTTGTTGGTAGTGTTTTTTGTGTTGTATGACCACTTATTTTGATTCTAATCTCATGCCTAAACTAAATTGAGTTCTTAGAAACAAATTTTAAAATAGTCATACATCAAAAATTTTGTGATTCATCAATTTCTTTAAGAATTTTTGAACTTGTGCAAAAGAAAAACAAAAGCTTACAAAAAATTTTGTGAAAGAAACAATCAAAAGCAAAAGAAAAATACATCAAGTGGTATCAAATTGGTACAGCCAAAGACATTATTGATTGGTGGCTAGAAAAAGTGAAGAAAAACAGAATTTAGAAGCAAATCAAAGTTACAAAAGCTACAAGTTCAAATTTCCTTTGAATATCAAAATTACATGAACTTGTATGACATGCAAATTTGATGAAATTTGGCTTCTAGCAATTGAATTTACTTAGCATAACCTCCTTGTGTAGTTTGGTACAACCATAGTATTCCTTGAGTTGTCTCATAAATTCCGATTAGAGTTGTGCTTTTCTAAAAGAATTTCTTTTGTTGCTTGTCTATTAAAATTTCCAAGGTTTTGTCTTAGAGTTTTCTTGTTCTTGGACTCTTGAGTCTAGCCTCGAATCATTTCTTATTTCACTATAGTAAAGAAGCTTGATTTGATTAGAAGTTTTTGCTTAAGAACTATAGAGAGGAATAAGAGTGAAAAAAAAAGGCAAGAGAGAACTATAGAAAGAGCCTAGATAAAGTGTGCAAACACGAGTGAGAGTGACAAACACTTAGTGAGTGGTGAGAATTTCCTTATATACTTGTGTTTTTGCTAACCATTTTTTTTGAAGGATTAGCTCAATAGGAGATGAGGCTTTTTCACCTAGGACCTCTGGGTTGATGAGAGCCATGATAAAACAAATGGAAGAATTGCAAACCAAAATGGATGCAAGGTTTGAAGAGTTACAAAGGGAGACACAAAGGAGGAGTCATCCAATGGGAAAGGTGGAAGAAGAGGTTCATAGTAGTAAAAGGGTGAGTGAGTATGCTTCCTCTCATGGAGGAAATTATTATGACGAGAGGGGTGAGAGGGAGGATCAGAGAGAAAATAATAGAAGAGAAAATAATGATAGAAGAGAAAATAGGAGATATATCCTAGAGGCATAATAGAGATGATGAGATTGGACGGTGAGGAGAGAAGAAAGAGAAGAGAGGAATGGAGGATTGAATGGAGTGAAAATAAAAATTCCAAAGTTCCTTGGCAATAATGATCCTGAAGAGTACTTTGAGTGAGAGATGAAAGTAGAACAAATTTTCTCATGCCAACAATTTGATGAAGAAAAGAAAATTACTCTAGCAACTCTAGAATTTGGTGGCTATGCTTTGACATGGTGGAACCAAATTCAAATGGACATAGGGAGGATGAGGAGGCAAAGAGTAAATTCTTGGGATGACTTGAAGGCATGCTTGAGAGGAAGATTTGTGCCCACTTATTATGCAAGGGAAGTCCACAATAAACTCCAAAGACATTTTCAAGGCTACAAGAGTGTTGATGACTACTATAAGGAAATGAAATTGATGATGATAAGGGCTGAAATTGTGGAGGTTCAAGAAGCAACAATGGCTAGATTCCTTCATGGCTTGAATAGAGAAATTCAAGATGTGATGGAGCTACTTTCTTATGCTACAATTGAGAAGTTAGTCCACAAAGCTCAAAGGATGGAGCAACAACTAATAAGAAGAAAAACTTCCTTTTCCAAGACCAATGGGGCTGCAACTTCCATCTGGAAGGACAAGCATAAAAGGGAGGTTTATCATAAGAAAAATAAAGAATAAAAGGTGGAGAGCCCAAGAAAAAAAATTGTGGAACCAACTCATAAAAGATCGAGTAATATTAAGTGTTTTAAGTGCCTTGGTAAGGATCACATTGCTTTCCAATGTCCCAACAAAAGAACTATGATTTTGCTTGAGGATGGAGGCATAAGGAGTGAGTCTTCAAGTGACTCAACTAGTTCTTCGAGTGAAGAAGAAAAAGAACTCACACTAGTGGAGGCTGAAGAGGGTGATCTCTTGATAGTAAGGAGAATGTTGAACAATTTTTACCTAGAAAAAGGGGAGATTTAAAGAGAAAATATTTTTCACACAAATTTCCTTTTGATTTAAAAGACTATTCAAATACGTTTAGCACCCATAAACCTGGCATGGGCGGTGGCGTATGCTTCAATAAAAAGGATCATATCATAGGATAAAACCATATCTAATTGGGGCATTCTGTTTGTCTTTGTTTACTTTATCGGTTATCACTTTTTCTATTATTATTATTAGCTTTATTTCTTTGAATCTTTGGTTGAGATGGAGAAGACGAGCGTCTGTATATGTGGACTCCACGCCCATGGTAGGGCCCATTAGCAGCCCAAGCTTGCCGACCACAAGGCTATAGTGCTTTAGTCCCTGCCTCCTAAACCTTGCCACAGAGAGAGAAAGAAAGAAGAAAAAAAAAAAATCTTCTTTCCTGCCTCACGCGGGCATTGCTCATAAGGCATGGGTTCCTGTACAATAATTATTCTTTAATGAACATGTTTTTCTTTCTCTTAGGATTATTAGGAATAATAAAGAACATATTTAGCAGGTTCAAATTACAGTACTACCCGTGTTCATTTTGTAATTGTAAAAAATTGTATTCACATCTGAATTTTGAAACAAATATGATTGATTATTATTTGCTTTTCAGATCGATTCACTTTTTACTTTATGAGAAATATTGTAACAAATTTTGATAATTGATTGATTTATTATTTTTGGAGTACCATAGTGACGATTAAGTCAAGTGCTCTTTGGCTAGATTCTGTATTCCAAAGACAGCATTGCTTACATGACTTGACAAATAATAATAATTAGGTAATTTCTTTTTTAAACTATTGTGTGTGTGTGTGCGTGATTTATTTTAAGTCTTCAAAATGATATTTTAACGACAATGCAAATGGACTATACTTGTTTAGAAAAAAAAAAAAAAAACAGAAAGTATATTGAAAACATTATAATTTATTTTGTTACTCAAGAAAATGACGCAAAAATAGCAGATATGAAATTATGAAATGTGTACAAATATGGCTGTAGTTATTAAGGCTTTGTTTGGGAGAGAATTTTAGAGAGAAAGGGAGGGAAGAAAAAGGTTTAGATAGAAAGATCTCTTTATTTGAGAGTTTTTATTTATGAGGGAAAGGATTTGAGGATTTTTAAAAGTCGTCTAAAATCCTCCAAATCCTAAAAATTATTGTTTCTCCTATTTGGGGGGTTTTTAGAAGAAAAAATAATAAAATTACTATCCTATCTCATCCAGTGTTAATAAAACATCAAAATACAAAACACTGAATCACATTTCAAGGGTAAAATTATAAAAGTATCTTATTAACTCTCTATTTTCCTCTTTTAATATATTTTTAACTCCCAAGCAAGGAGGAAAAAACTTTCCTTATTTTCCTCCCTTTCCTTCCCCTCCTTTCCCCTTGAATCTCTTTTCTTCCCTTCCCCTCCTAACTCCCAAACAAAACCTAAAAAGTGTTATACAACATCTGATGTATTTAGTTTGTCGGTGACCTAAGGAATTATGGATCGAGTCCGTTGAGGGTATTTTGCAACGTCTTATTTACATTAACATATTATTACAGTATAATAATTAAAAAAAAATTGAAAGCTTTATGCTAACTAACTAAAATTTCAATCAACTGAAATTACAATCACCTCAAAATTCAAGCATGTACTTAGTGTTTCTTTACCATCTCTTTAAATATCGTGGCATAAGTCATCTCTGGCCTTTTCTTTCGTAGTTGACAATAAATACTTAAAATAAGAGTCATTGCTGATGTGGAAATTTAATTGTTCATTCAAACAAAAACTTCATTGTTAAGGAAACTATATGTTGAAACACACACATGCAATTTATGAACATTGAAGCTTTTTCTATCCCAAAGTTGATTTTATTGAGCTAACAGATCTACTAACTGCCAACTACTTTTCTCTCAACTCAAACATAAACTCTTCCCAACACTAACTGACGGAATATCCTTTATTTAGAGCTTTCCATCAATTTTACTTGATAAATCAGGTACCATTTCCATAACAGAGTTATTTTAATTCTGTTTATGAATCAGCACTATAAAGCAATTTATTGAAAAGCATAAACCATGATAGTTGTTCCTGGAATCAGATGAGTTTCCTAAATTCACATTAATCAAAAGTGTACTAAGCTAAAGCAAGTAGTGCATTATGCATCTTGTCCTCATCCCTTCACCTGCACAAGGCCACAAGGTTTTCCTTATCCAAAAACGCGAGGGGGTAATTTGGTCATCTGCAGAAAAAAGATGAGTTAAGAAATCAAATCAGCAACAATTTTATGGTTAAAAATTGAAAATCAATTCACCAACCAATTAAAGACACCCATATTTCAAAAATACTAATAATTCATGTGAGAAAATGCTCAAGCATAAAAGGACCCCAAACAAAACCACCTGTTAGTGCTAGTCAGCATCAAACACCTATCTAAGGAAAATTCAAAAATCATCATCTGCCGAACAATAGTTGAGAATAAACAAAAAGAAAAACCCACACCAAACCAAAGCAAACCAAGCCAATAGGGGAGAATCTCTCTCTCTGGTTGTTTGGGTTTGAAGCCTCCCTTCTTCCTCTCTCGTTTTGTTTCTTCTATGAACTTCCTCACAAGCAAAACAAAACCACCACTAGGTTTCTTTTCTTCCTGTGCTTGAACTCCACAAAGCCAAGGAAGGAAAACAAACCAAACCAAACCAATATCCCTTATATCCCACTTGTTCAACCTGTGTGGTTTATCCTTGAAATATAGTTCAAAGAAAGGTGCCTAGCAAGCTTGGTATCCAAGCTGAACATGTTAAATCAGAAAAGAGGTTGGCAAACTTGAAGCTATCTTCATCTCAGCTTCAAGATGGAAAAACTAGAGGGGCTGATATGAAGAAGAAAATGGAAAAATCTAGGTCAATAAAGCTTTCTGATCTTGAGGCTCTTCAATCATCATCATCACCTTCAAGGAGAAGCTTGTCACAACCAGGAAAACCACTCCCTCTTCATACTCCAACAACTACAACATCACCACAGAAGCAGCAACCTTTGATCAGAACAACAGATGGTTCACCAAATTACATGAAGCCAACAAGCAGTTCACATGCAAAAAAGGAGCTTTTCCCGGTAAGCCACAGGAACACTCAACCTGGTTCTGATTTTAGGAGTCTTCCTAGAAAATTTTCCAGTGATTCCAAAGCTTCCTGTGTTAAGAAACCCGCAAAAGCCTTGACAAGAACATCTAGTTTGAATTTGGTGAGAACATTGACCAAAACCACTAGTTTCAAGGCTTCTAGAGCTTGTTCTAGAAAATCCACCAGGGCTGTTATGCGTGCAGATATGGGTGCACCACAGAGAGTCACTTGTTCTTCAACTTTGAAGGACTCAAAGTTCCCTGCATACCTCACGCTTAGCCCCGGGGGAACTGAGTCAGAGGGAACTTCAACCATGAAGGTGTGCCCTTACACATATTGTTCTCTTAATGGTCATCATCATGCTCCGTTGAAGAGCTTTTTGTCCGCGAGGAGTTGCCTTTTGAAGATGCAGAAGCGTGCAAAGCTTGAAGCTCTCAGCCCTCGGAGACTGAAGGTTCCCCCCCTTGAGACACAGAAGGAGGACTCTGATGTTGAGCAGAATGTCTTTGATGCAAAACCTTCTTGTGATCAAATTGGCATTGATATCTTCATTGAAATCTATGCCAATGAAAAGGATGCAAAACCAACAGCAGCAGAAGAAATGGGGACAATAGATTTTCTCAAAGAGATTGAGGATCATGAAGATAACAAGTCAACACTTGAGGATAATGGCATAGCAGCAAGTGAGGAGGGTGTCATGAAAATCACTACTTCAAGAAGTATTGGTAATGGTATTCCTTCTCCCTCTATATCTGAGATTGATCTTGAGGAGGATTTTAAAAAATCCTTAGATGATGTTGCAATTGAAGTAGATACCAAAGGAAGCTCTCTCCTAGAACAAAATGAAGGAGGTGCGGATGAAGATCACCAATCTATTGTCTGGTCTCATGTAGAAATGTGCATGGGAAGTTACTGCAGTGATGGGGAACAAGACATGGGGGATGTTGACATGGATGACTCTGATTCCAAAACCTTTGACATGGAGTGGGAGGAGGAGCAATTGCACAGATTCGATCAGGAAGAGGATGCTGATTCTTCTGTGTACACAGAGGAGGACAATGACTCAAAAGTTGAGTCCTCATCAGAGAGTTCTCATGATGTATCAGTGACATGGTTAGATGATATCCTTGGTGGCTATTATGAGGACTTTCTGGTTGATGAAACGCACAAAGAAGCCAATTCAGAAGAAAGCACCTACTTTGAAGAACAACCAAGTGGTATCAATTCTGTCCTGGAAGACACAAATAGAAGCACTGAAACTCAAGAAATAGGTTACGACCAATCTTCTTTTACGGAGGAAATATTTGAGTACCTGAAAAATGCACAAAATAATGGTGAAGGAGATGAAAAACATAAGGATGATGATGAGGCCAGTGGCAACACAAAGGCACTTGATGAAGAGACAATTGACAACACTCAATGTCAGAAGATGAGTAAAACTTCCAAAATTGAAGAGACAAATGAAGATGGATACTCAAGCAGCCTAGAGAACAATGATGAGAGCAACAAAGGCGAGAGACAAATTGAGTTAGTGGATGTGTCTAACGAAAGTAACATAGCTTCTGAAGATCAAGATTTGTTGGAAAAAGACCAAGGCAAAGCTATAAGGTTGCAACAAAGCACAAGTTGCATAAGTGCTGAAGAGGAAAGCACGAGCAAGAATTGGAAAGATGGCATTAGAAGAAAAAAGGGTGTTGAAGATGATGATGATGATGAAATGAGAAATTTCAACCCAAAAGAGCCAAATTTTCTGCCATTGGTTCCTGAGCCAGGACAAGAGAAGGTTGACCTGAGGCATCAAATGATGGATGAGAGAAAGAACTCAGAGGATTGGATGCTTGATTGTGCACTAAGACAAGTTGTGACAAAGCTTGCTCCAGCTAGGAAGAAAAAGGTGGCACTGCTTGTTGAAGCCTTTGAAACGGTATTGCCAGCAGCAGCACCCAAATGTGAAACCCGTGTGAGAAACAATTCTCCAGCATTTGGTCATTCAGGAATAATTCAAGCTTGTAGCTGATGGATGCTGCTGAGGTAAAAATTCAACAGATAACCTTTTTTTAATTCTTTCTAAGTTTCTCATTAATCATCCACAATTGTTTCAGTCTTTCAGCCTTTTAAAACATTATTGACATGGGAACTTACTGAATATTAAGATTTCTTGGGTGTTCATCTGGCATTGAGTTCTTTACGTTATTTTTCTTTTTACATGAATTTTTAATTTTATTTGGACGGTTTGAGGTATTTATATTTATCCTTATATTTATATCACTAGGAATACCTAAGCTATTTTGATTCACTTAATTTGTTTGATGATTTTTCTCTCAAATTTAGAGATCTCATATATTTTAATTTATTGTTTTAAAAAATATTCTTATATAATAAAATAACTAGCTTTCTTTCATATTTTTTTTATGAAGAGGGTTTCCATATCGTCATTTATGGTTAAAAGAAATTTTTTCGTATATGATTAATAAAATTGTGTTTCTTTATATGTGAAGTTGTTTGTATCTTTAGTCATGGATACAAGAATTAGTACATGAAGTTTCAATAATAACAAACAATTTCACTCTTGAACAAAAATAGTAATTTTGTTAAAATATTCATTTTATTATTTTAACTACAAAATTTTAAACTAAGAAAATTATGGTATTGAAATCTCAAAATAAAATAATTATCTCTAATAAAACATAAATAAAAATATTCTATTTTATTTTAGTAAAACAAAAAAATATTATTATTCAAAATATTTTAAATTATTCTATGCCACTACACCCCTAGAAACCTTGTAATAGATCGCTATTTATATTTATTAAGTTTTTAACCATAAATTTATGATGATACTCATCTAACAAAAAAGTTGCGGTCACCTTTTTCTTTTTGGTTAATTAGCCTACTGGCAAAAGGTCAACCAATTACGTGTGAAAATGTATCTTGCACGGCAAGGATAACCAAACCTCCAAGGAGTAATGTCCATGCCCATTACAAGAAGCAATTTGGTTGGGCATCTCCACCTATCTGAAACATGGATAAACTCAGCTTCAAGATTTAGGGGACTTGTAATAGTACTAAACGAAGAGTGAAGCTCCAGAAAGGGAATTTGTGGCTGCAATTTAACTGTGTGGGTTTGCTTTACAAAATTGTTTAGTGAACTTTAATTATGTGTTTAATTTGTTATGTTTGTATTTGACTCACTAATATATTTGTGTTATAAAGCTTGTCCATGCCTCCGGATTCTGTTAACTTGCTAGTTATACACATTGCAGAAGGATAACTAATTATTATATATTATGTATTTTTCTTTTTTCTTTCATCATCGGGAATTCTATATAAAAGTACAATATGGGTAGCAAATAGTAGTTAAATTCACAAAACTCAATAATGCATTAATAGTCGACACCTTTTCGATTTAGCTATAGAGAAGTCCTATTATATATTTTATTAAGGTTAATTATTACTATTTTCGTCCCACTATTTTTGTAATTTTTTTTAATTTTGTCCCATCATTATTACAATTTTTATTTTAAAAAATAATATAACGGTGGTTAAAAACAGCGTCTAATTGCTCGTATTTTAAAATTCTAATTGCTCCAATTTTTAAAATAATGTAATCTAATTGAACTTAATGATAATAGGATTTAGTGAGAGAAAAAAAAAATTGGAAGGGAGTCACGGGTCCAAAATGAGTCTCACGAGAAGCAGAGGAGCAACGTTACTTTTGCAAACAAAATTTAAAAAAAAAAAAAATCAGCATCCCTCTCTTTGCAAGTGTTCATTTCAATGCATTTCATCTCATTTTTGCATGGATCTACGGTTCATTGGACCCACCCTTCTTCTAAAGTATTCTTTTAGAAGATCTTTTGAGTGCATGCATGATGGAGCAACATGGTTGTTGGGACGAGTGTTTGTCTTTCGTGGAATTCACGTACAATAATAGTTTTCACATATACATATTTTGTTGTTAGATGAATCCCAGATAACACTTATCACCGGAAAGGCACATGTTACATATCATGTTCCTTTTGAGCGTACTCTTCAATGCGAGATTAACCTTATCATTTTCTACTATACTTATGAGAAATGTTCAATTTACCGTATTTTCATATGCAATTTTAAACGTTTATTTGATAATTTAGTATATTTTAGGTCTTGTTTTGAATCAAATTCATTATGTTTTCAATTTTAAATATATTTTAGATAGGAATTACAATTTTAGAAGTTTTAATATGATTTTGTGTTTTTATAGAGAAATGGGGCAATTTTACAAGGTAGCCTTGCTCAAGTGAGGTATAGGCAGCTCAAGCCAGCTCAAACAGAGGAAAAGAAAATTTTACAGAAGAAATCTCGCTTAAGCGAGGAGCACGCCAGATAGTGCATCCAAAAACCGAATTAATTCAAAACAAAGACAATTATGGAGATATAGCTTGAAGATAAATGAAGAAAATCACTTGGAAGATAATTGCAACAATTAAAATAGATTATCTCAGCTGAAAAGATAATTTCCTTATATTGATTATATTATTTTGTAAATTAAGGATATTATTTGTCTTTATTAAACACATCTATCATTCTATAAATAGAGAGACATAAGCGACAACAAAAAAATACCTCTACACACCACTCTTCTATTGTATTTCATGAGTGGCTAGTTTCTTTCTTAGCTAGGAGATGAAAGGATTAAACCATAGTGAAGATCGGTTTAGATGGGCCACTAAGTTAATTGGATATGACTTTGATATTCAATATAGGTCAGGAAAAGAAAATATTGTGGCTGATGCTTTGTCCAGGCAGTTTAGTTTTGAGGCAGTTTTAGTGGTGCAAGAGGAACAATGGAGGGATTGGGAGAAGGAGATGCAAGTTGATCCTCAAATGTATGATATTTTTCGGGGCCTAGTGTCTAAGACAGTTGAGAAGATAGGGTACAATATACACATAGAAAGATTGTTTTACAAGAACAGGCTGGTACTAGCACAAAATTCTGCTAGAATTCCTCTGATTTTAAAGGAGTTGCATGATTCTCTTGTGGGGGGCACTTAGGATTCTTCACAACTTTTAAAAGAAAGGTTGTAGTAGTGTATTGGCAAGGTATGAAGAAGACAATTAGAGATTATGTGGTTGCCTTCTGTCAAATAAATAAGGCTAGTAATTTGGCACCAGTAGCGTTGCTGCAACCACTACCGGTTCCTACAAGGGTATGGTCAGATATTGCTATGGATTTCATTGGAGGATTGTCAAAGGCTCAAGGTAAAGACACTATTTTGGTGGTAATTGATAGGTTGACTAAGTATGCTCATTTTTTTGTTCTTAGTCACCCTTACACAGCTAAGGAAGTAGCTGATATTTTCATTGTTGAGGTAGTGAAATTACATGGATTTCCATCATCCATAATTTCTAACAGAGATAGGGTGTTCATGAGTTTGTTTTGGAAGGAGTTGTTTAGGAGGGCTAGGACTCAATTGAAAATGAGCATTATCTATCACCCACAAATAGATGGCCAAATTGAGGTGGCTAATAGATGTTTAGAAGCTTATTTGAGGTGTTTGACTGGCAGCAGACCAAAGCAATAACTAAACCATTAATCTTTGCTGAATTTTGGTTTAACACCAATTTTAATATTTCAGCTAAGATGTCTCCTTTTTAGGCCTTATATGGACATATGTCACCTCTATTAATCAAGGGAGCTGATATTCCTTCTAAGCTGGAAGAAATTAATCAGATGAATAACAGCAGAGATGAATTATTGCAAGATTTAAGGAGTAATATGCTGAAGGCTCAAGATCAAATGAAGAAGTATGCTCACAAGCATAGGAGGGGGGTGAGTTTTCAGGAGGGGGATTGGGTATTTTTGAAGCTGCAACCTTATAGAATGAGATTTTTGGCTAAGAAACCTAATGAGAAATTGAGTCCTAGGTTTTATGAACCTTATAAGGTCATACAAAGAATTAAAGAGGTTGCTTATAAGCTGGAACTTCCATATGGCAGTAAGATCCATCCAGTTTTTCATATTTCTTTGCTCAAGAAATCTATTAAGGATACTTGTTCTCCCAACCATTGCTTGCAGTTTTGACTGAGAATTGGGAATTGCAATTACAACCAGAGAGGGTTATGCAGCACAGGGTGTCAGCAGATGGGAAACAAGAGGTGTTGGTCAAATGGAAGGGGTTACTACAGCATAAGAACAGTTGGGAATTAGCTGAGGAGTTGAAGAAGGTTTTTCCTCACTTGGACCTTGAGGACAAGATCCATCTGGAAGGGGAGGGTATTGATAGGAGTAATGGATCCAGTTCCTGTCAGCCTCCTTGTCAAGAGTTAATTGCAAGGGATTTGCATGGTAATAAGTGGAAATTTAGACATATATCTTCCGTGGTGAGTCATAAAGCTCTTTTTAATTGCAATTGCTGATGTGGATCTACTTCGTACCTGCATCTTGTGTGTTTAGGTTTTGGTTTTAGCTTAATTTTGTGGTGAGATGTTTTCTGATGCATCGGTTTTTATTTTCAGCTTGTTTTTATCCGATCAAATTGGAAGATGATATTCTTGCTTAGCTTGTTAATTATATGTGTCTTTTTTTTTTACGAGTCTTGTGGATATGTTCTGCTATGCATGCTTTCGGGATCTTTCGAGTGCGTTAAGAGATTTTCATTGCAATTGCATGAAAATGATGGTATTACTTGTTTCTTTTCTTTATTGAACGAAAAGTGAAATCATTGTGCGTAGTAGTTGATGTATTTTTGCATAATTGAGTGATAGTGAAAAAAGACCTCTAGTATTTTCATTAGTTGAAAATTATATATATATATATATATATATATATATTGTGTGTGTGTTACATTATGTGATTCAAACACACAGAATCCATCACATGCCTCTCATTTTCTCTCTTTCTCAAAACATTTAACATACAATTTTATTTTACCTTTTAAAGACCCCCCCCCCCCCCCCCCCCCGCCCCCCCCCCCAAGCAATGGTATTCATGATACTCTACCTATCACTGAATTTGTGACTTTTCTGTTGGAGTTTTTTGTTTAAACTCCATGGGTTATGAATAAGAGGCGGTTAACAATTCAAAATAGTAACTACTCATAACCGCTCTTGGGAAAGGTTAGAAAAATAACTACTCCCAACCACTCCGATAACCAACGGTTACGATGGTTTATCGCCAAGAGTCGCGATGGTTCACCGGCGACTCTTCAACAGGGTTGTTTGTTGTCTATAAATAGACACAGAGACAATCAGAAAAATAAGGAAGTAGAAAACTGATAGAGTTTTGATAGTTAATCTTTTCTAATAGTCTCACTTAGACACTAGTGCATTTTATATCACATAACTCTATGGTTCCTCAAGCATTGTCTTTGTTCGTTTGGGCTGTTGATTTGAAGTGCCATCAATCTTTAGACGTTGATCCGTTCTATCCTAGGAGACAATTGTTCATAAACCTTTGGCATCAATTGGAGGGAACAAATTGTCTTAAGGAGACAACATTGTTGGGCTCGGATCCTTTCATCTCTTTGCATCTGTGTCTGATTCATACTTATGATACAGGTTCTATTTAAATTGGTTTTTTTTGCAGTTGTAGTAGATTATACTGTTCATCTTGACTACTCAGATTCTGACCCTTGTGCAATTGGATATATTTCAATTCTAAATTAATCAATAGTTCCAACAATCTTAAGACAATTTGTTTTGAATCTGGGTTCACTATATTCTATCTTTGTGAATTATATACTGTTGTCTACTCTCTGTACTTTGAACGATTAATCTGTGTGATTAATCAATGTTTCTGTTTGATCTGTGTGATTAATCAGTGTTTCTGTTTGATCTGTGTGATTAATCAGTGTTTCTGTTTGTGATATATGTGATATGAAATCTGTATCATCTAGGGGTAATAAAAAATATTTTATTACTTTTATTGATGATTGCAGTAGATACTGTTATGTCTATTTACTTAACAGTAAGGATGAAGCACTTGTGGCTTTTAGACAATATAAAAATGAAATTGAAAAACTTAACAAGAAAATTAAGTCTATAAGGAGAAATCATGGGGGATAATATGATGGCCCCTTCGAGGAATTCTGTATAGAATTTGGGGTTATACATCAGACGATTGCTCCTTATGCACCGCAATCAAATGGGATTGCAGAAAGGAAAAATCGGACATTAAAAGAAATGATGAACGCTATGTTAATCACGTCCGGTTTACCACAGAACTTGTGGGGGGAAGCCATTTTGACGGCAAACTATATTATTAATAGAGTTCCTCACAAGAAGACAAAGAGCATACCATACGAAGTATGAAAAGGAAAGCAACCATCCTTGAAATACTTGAAAGTGTGGGGGTGCTTGGCTAAGAACGTCTTGTATAACGACAAGTCTAGACATATACGTCGTAGACATGATACCGTTAGACAACTACTCTCGAATGGAATCATCTCAATAGACTATGTGAGGTCTAAAGAGAACATAGCGGATCCATTAACTAAAGGGATTCCTAGAGAGTTAGTTGAAAATTTGTCGAAAGGAATGAGTTTAAGGCCTATCAATTGTTGATCATCGCGGTAACTCTACCTTGATGAGTGGAGATCCCACGAAC
>PYAF01000858.1:196089-214121 GCA_007407185.1 Glycine tomentella
CATATCACATAACTCTGTGGTTCCTCAAGCATTGTCTTTGTTCGTTTGGGCTGTTGATTTGAAGTGCCATCAATCTTCAGACGTTGATCCGTTCTATCCTGGGAGACAATTGTTCATAAACCTTTGGCATCAATTGGAGGGAACAAATTGTCTTAAGGAGACAACATTGTTGGGCTCGGATCCTTTCATCTCTTTGCATTTGTGTCTGATTCATACTTATCATACAGGTTCTATTTAAATTGGTTTTTTTGCAGTTGTAGTAGATTATATTGTTCATCTTGACTACTCAGATTCTGACCCTTGTGCAATTGGATATATTCCAATTCTAAATTAACCAATAGTTCCAACATTTTCCTTGTCTAAAAAAATTGCAGATGTGATGTACAACAACTATCTCTTCATTTTGTGGGTTCTCAAAGAAATGTTTAATCTAGATTTCGTCTTATTTATTCATATAGTTTGTAATTGACAATGTCTTACCTAAATTATGAACCATTATGTTGGAATTAAAATCAGTCAAAGAGTCGGTTGCAAAATGTTACCTTGATCAGTTAGTTTGACTGATTTAGTACTATGATGGTCATTGGAGTGTGGAGTTTTGCTTTCCACTAATGTGTTATGGATGGCTAAATCTAAATGCTTAAAGTTGTAATGTTTTATATTTATGTTGCATGGTATACTAATTCTCTCTCCTGATGCAGTCAAAAGGTAAATATAGTTGAGCTGAAGGAACAATTAGATGAAGAGCGGACTCAACGAAAAGAAGAGCGAGAAAAGGCTGCAGGTGATCTAAAAGCTGCTGTTCATAAAGCCCAGCCTGAGGCTCAAGGAATTAAAACGATTGTCAAATGCTTCCTTAAGAAGAGAAAGAGAGCTACAAGAAACAATAAATAAGCTACAGGTTTGAAAGCTTTGAACTTTTGATGCTAAATTAGTAAGAAACTGTTCCCTTTCTACTTTCAGGAGCTCACAAGCTGTGTCAATATATAGTAGGAGTCAGAGAGAGAAATGTCTTTGATGGTTGAAACCTTGAGGTCCAAACTGGTATTGTTCCATCATTTTTGCTCCTGTTAGCCTAAGAAAAATTTTGCACTTCATCAGTTCAGAATTTTCAGGTAGAGATTTTCCTCTTTATTCCTTTTTTGTTGCAGGAAGATATATACCAGGCAAAAATTGGTTGTATCTGATGATAAGGTCCGTCAATTGGAAGCCCAAGTACATGAAGAGAAGCTTGCCAATGAAAATGAAATGAAGGTAGTCATATAATTTTATATAGACTATTGAGTATCGTATTGCTTTATCATATTTTGCTTGATATCTAGCTAAATATAAATTCTAATTCATGGAGCAGAAAGTAGAACTTGAACAACAGGAAACAAGAAGATTAAGGAAAGAGCTTGAGAGCGAAAAGGTAGATATGAAAATCTCATGTCATTGAAAACAAAATTCGTTTTGATACAAAGGTGTTTTTATGGGAATGATGTCTGCTTTACATCCAGGTGCCATGCTATTTTTTGACTAGATTGCAGAATAAATTATTGATATGACGAATGCCTGACTTTAACTGGCTAAATACTCTTGATCTCCTTTTTTTGCTGGGGGTCAAGTTTCCTTATTTGAGATAAATGCTGTAACGCGAGATCTTGATTTTGAGAGGTGGAGGTTGAAAGGTGCCCGGGAAAGACTTATGATTCGGTAAGGCTTGATTTGTTGTTTATAATCATTGGACATCTGCAATTTGAAAAGTATGTACATGAATGGCAGCAAAGTTATAGAACAGATGTCAACATCGAGTTAGTTCAACCAGAAGAGGTGTTCAAACTTAATTTTGTTTTGAGTTAATAGTTCTTCCTCCGTGAAACATTCCTCGTTATTTTAGGGTGATCATGTGTTTTTTTTTTATTCTTAAAATTTATTTTGTAAAATAATTTTAAAAATGAGATACAAAAAAAAAGTAAGTGGAGAAAAAAATATAACCGCATAATCAAGAGTAATAGAAAATTTAAAATTAAAACGATAGTCTAGATATGTTTTAATTTTTAAAATTATTCTTGTTAAATACATATTTTTTCTTTTCATTTTTTTTAAACAGAAAATAACTTTTATAAAAAAGAAGCAAATAAACGCTCCTTCTCCGCCCACAAAAAAAAGGTTCTTCTTTTAAATGAAGGGAAATACAAAAAATATCTTGTGTTGATTTATTAAGTAAACCTCCATTTAGTCTCGTAAAGTATTGTGAAATTAAAAAAAAATCAAATAAGTTTAAAAAAGTGTCATTCGTTAATACCTTAATTCTATTTTAATTTAAAAAAAAAGAATTAAGTGATTGTATTAACGTATACTTAGAAGCCAAAATAACAGTAAGTGTTTAGATAAAACAATCAAAAACTTTATAGAGATATTTAGAATTTTTTATTTTCAAAAATTAACATGTGCGTTGTATTTTAAAGATCAAAATGAAAATTTACTCTTGATTTATTCGTTCGTGTGTAGTCCATGATTTTGCTATTTTTATATATAAAGAAAATAGTGGAGATCAGAGTATTATACTATTATTTGTGAGTTAACATCAATTTTTTATGTTTTGGTACGTATAAAAAATATCTGAATGTTCCATGGAATATCAGAGGACACAAGGCAGCACTCTAGCTGCTACTTCTTCCAGGTACTTGTTTATTGCATTCTTGGGATTTTTGTGTTATAATCATTACTAATTATTCTTTATGTAGATTGAATTAGATAGTAATTTAAAGTCTTTCTAATAAAATCTTCAAAGGAGCACGTATACTAGGGTTTTATAAACACATTTCTTTCATGGATCTTAACTAATTTTTAAACTGATCTAAAAATGAAATGAGATAAAAAGGATGTAGCAACATGTTCAGCAAGACTAGGATTTAGAGGGAACCTTATTAAGATTTTTTAGCGTGTTTGTTGCTTATAAACCTTTTTTCTATTCATACTTCCTTTATTATAATTGAGTGCAAGATCAAAAATTGGCATCTCTATAGACCATGTCTTTGCAAGCATGTTCATGACTAATTTGAGGGTTGTGATCATAGCAAAAGAAGGGCTGATGTGGTTAATTGTGTTACTTTGATTTGAATATACACTATTCAGCAATGTTATTTCAATTGAAAATGGGGAGATCCTGGTGTCCCATAAGTAGGTATTGTCATTCATATTGATTTGATTCCAGTTGTATGTTATGAGTCCCGGTTGGTTAGTGTACTACTGAGTTGTATAATATGAAGTGTTATCTGACAATTCTGCTTTATAATGCATCATGTACACCAAACTCATTCTTCATAATGATTGTAGATTTCTAGATCTTTCAACTGAAGCTCTGTGTTGCCATGCAGGAAAACACAGCTTCGAGCATTTTATTCAACTACTGAAGAGATACAAGTATTGTTAATTTGCTAAGCAACAGGAACAATTGAAGTCTATGCAGAGAACTCTAGAAGATGATGAAAATTATGGGAATACTTCTGTAGAAATGGATGGAGTCATTGGTGGAACCTCTGGCAGAGAAAAAGAAGTTGATAGACTCCATCAAGTTAATAATTACCATCTGATGAGGTTTGAAGCTCCAACTAATCTTATGAATTTTCTGAATAGAAAGGGAACAGTATTGTTCATTTCTTTTTCGTGTCTTCGTCACCACCCCCATACCTAGCCAACCCCGCCACCGTCCCGGCCAACCCCACAACCACTACCCCACCCAACCCCTCCACCACCATCCCGGCCAATCCCACCCCCACCCTGTACCAAAAAGTTTTAGATCCGACACCCTCTCTCACAACATTCCCTCTCCTGCTTGACCTTCCCACACTGACACACTGAAAAACGAACACGATCAATACAGTCTTCCACAAACCTCGTCGCAAGTTCCAAAAGGCGGTTTCGGAGGCGACGCGAAGCCTCTCACTGGGGACCAACTCTGTAGGGTGACTAGGGTCCCCGACGCAAGGCCACCGCCTGGGAAGCACGTTGAGGTCGTGGACTAGGGGAATGGGGGAGGCGGCGTCGAGGCTTGTGACACAGACGAATTGGCCGAGGTGGAGCTTTTGGTGCGAATGAGATCGGCGTCGACGTCAAGGACGAGGACAAGGTTGGAGTGGCGACGGCAAATCTGGACCAATAGAGTACGACGATAGAGCCTAAAAAAAGGGGTGGTGACTAGTGACAAGGGTATTTTTTTGGTACAAGGTGGTGGTGGTGGGGTGGCCGGGAATTGAGGTGGTGACGAAGGCACAAAGAAGAAAGATAATTTTTATTTTTTTAAAAATTAATAATAAATATAGTTGTTAAAAACCGTGAGCAAAAATCATTGAAATTTATTATTTTAACAGTGTCAACTTAATTAAAAAAAGATTAAATTAATACATTTTTAAATAATTTGATGACTAAATTCAACTTTTTACAAATTTAGAAACAAATTGAAGATTTTAATATAATTTGGAGCATAAACTGTTAATTAAAAAAAGCATATAATTAAGCATCGTCAATTATTTCTTTATTACCGAGTGAGTAAATGTAAATAATTAATTAGAAAACAATAAGTTCTCACGTACAAAGGGTAAATTTGGTAAAGGAGAAACATTTTAAAATGTAAAAATTAATTAATATTTAATTGACACGTCAATTTTTCGGCTAAATAATTCGAAAGTTATAGTATTTTCAAAAAAAAAAAAAAAAAATTCAACTTCCCTCTCTGTCTCTTGCAAGTTTCATTTCAGAGCAATTCATCTTGAGATAAAAGTTATGTTCACAAGGACATACCGTTATTTTAAAACTTTCATATCTATTGCACACTTGGAGATATTCAGAATCAAATAAATCAAACTTAAAACTAAAAATTAATCAAAAAATAAAAAATCGTAGAAAATTAATAGAAATTAATTTGGTTTGATTTTTTTATTTTCCAAATGGTTCTCAAATTGATTTGTTTTATAATTTGACAGGCAAAAGTCAAATCAAATTGAACTGATTAATTTAATTAAATAATTATTATTTAAGTTAAATGATTACTTTTAAGTTAAATAATTATTATTTAAGTATTATTCAACTTAAAACTAGTTATTATTTTACTTTAAATTCGATTATTAAAATTTTATTATTCATTTATATTATTAATTGTTGAAGTAGTTATTATTCAAATTTTGTTCAATTAACGATAAAATTTTTAAACATTTTTAATACTTATTATAGAATTTTGAGTAAAACAAATCATAAAAAATTAGTTTGGATTAATTCGAAATTTATAAATAAATTATATTTATTTTTTATTCAATTTAAACCAATTTTTAAAACAAAATTACACCAAATCACACGGCACACACACCCAAATAGTTATCCAACATACTCAACTCTTCTCTTGCCACACTTTTTCACATACTTTCACTTCCACCCATACCCAAACACTAGGGGTGTTCATCAACCGATCCAAACCGATGCAAACCAAGGTGACCGAACCAAAAAATCGATAACCGAAAAAAATAAAAAAAAATTCACTAGATTGGATTGATTTTCAGTTTGACTATTGAAAATCGATCCAATCCAAACCGATCCAATCATAAATCTTATCTTACCCTTTGCCTACTTGGGTCTATTCCCCATCATAGCCCAAAAACCAATAACCCAATACACACTAAAAATTTGCTCCTTATTTTGTCCAATAAACGTGTTTGTCCAATGAAAATTAGAAAATGGTGTTTATTTTTGTCCAATAAATGTATTTGGTTTTACTAGATATTCCTTGTTTTGATAAAAATAAGTCTCATAAGTTTTATTTTACTTTTTAAAAAACCGAAAACTGATCTAATCCAAACCGAAAAAAATTGGATTGGATTGGATCGGATTTGAAAAAAATTTCAAACCAAATGAATGATCAAATGACCAAACCGAAGGGATTGGATCGAATATTTTTTGCTTCAAAACTGATCCAATTCAGACCGCAAACACCCATACCAAGCACACTGATAGACTTGGTAAGGTTCCCTTCGACTAGACTATTTCGGATTGTATGTTTTTTGGGCCGATGTGACCTTGTTATGATGAATTGGGCTTCAAGAGTCCAGTCCGGAATAGTAACACACACGTATTACCTAATGACCTAACTATATAAAACAGACGAATAATTATGGGTTTGCCTTATGAGTGATATTGTTTCGGCTTCAAAGAAAAATATTCACTAAATTAACATTACACTTTGAGGAGATTTTTTTTCATAAAACTTAATGATAAAAAGAGATATTAAAATGTAGAAATAGATGGAGGTAATTATCTACTTTCACTTAAAAATTTATGTGAATTTGGTTTGGTAATATTGAAAATATGCATTATGAAAGCCTTTTCTTGTTAATCATGAATAAAATTGCTCTATTATATAATTCATATAAAACTCATTCAGTTCTAACCTATTCAATACTTAATTATTGTCTTAACTTTATGAACAATAAGTTATTAAAGCTAGTAGTAACAAGAAAGTCAACTGCTCAAATAATACAAATGTTAGTCAACTTTATTATGCTTCTCTATATTGTTTGAAATAGCTTTCATGAAGGAAAGCATAGTGCATTGTGCATTGTGCATAGTGCATAGTGTTTTAAGTAAAGCTTGTAATAGTTGAAAAATACTCAAAAGGCATAAATTGAAGAAATAAAAATAATGAAATTTAGGAATTTACAAGACAACTCGTGCAAAAGGTGAATTGATTAAATGAAATGTTGAAATAAGCTAATTAGGCAACTAAAATGTCAATACTCAAGGTTTACGTGACATTTTTATAAATATAAAGATAATAGGTAAAATGTCGAGCAAGTCCGTTTCTCTATTTGTTTCAGCAATCGATCATTGACTTAAGTTCCAAGAAAATAGTTAAGTTGTCAACCGATGAAAATCCACATGAAGATTAGCTGATAGAAATGCTCCACCAACTAATTCAGCAGCCAAGATTTTTCTCACGTACGAAATTGCGAGAGATTCAAAATGATGGGCACATAATCTTGTTTGAAGTAAAAACAACTGCGAAAATGGGCTTTTCTGGGAGCGAATCTTAAATTCTTGTTCTTTTAATATAACGAAGGTCTTCTTTTTTGTCTTCGGTGGGTTTATATATGTCAATATTTAATGAATTCAACTACCAAAATGAAATATCAAGCTCAGTAAACGATATAAGAACACAAAAGTATAAAATTAAATTCTAAAAAATAATTTTCATCCAAAAGCAAGTATATTTCCATTTTCATTTGCTCATAACTTTGCTCTGTTAAAAGACAGCGTTAAATAATTTTCATTCAAAATATTTTAGCTTGTTTATCAACCTAATCAACTTTAACACATCCTTAAAGTACAGTCAGTGAAATGCGACCTCAAAATGTATGATCATATATGGTTTAGCTGCACAAACACTATGCTTGCATCAATTACTGAGGAATTTCCGCTTTTTAGTGGTGTTCATGTAAGGTCTGATGACCCATTCTATTTGAGCTTCAGATTGATCCACCGTTCCCAACTTTATCTGCAACAAAGTTTTTGAAATTGTTTTAACAGTTGTGGTATGAGGAATAGGCCCGGTTTCAATGACAATCGACTTATGAAGAATACTGGAGTTTAAGGTAAACCAATGAATGCAGCCATGCAAAATATCCACTTTAAGCAGCTATAATACCAGGAACATAAGTAGCCACCAGTTGTTCACCAGAGCATTACAAAAAATAAAAGCAATGCTTGATCACAATTTAAAGTGATACTAATTGAATTAGTCTAGATTCTGTCAAGCAGCGTACAAAAACCAAGACATTCAAATGAAAAATAAAAAACCAAATCAAAATGAAGTTTAAATCTTAAAAAACCAAGACATTCATTGGAAATATATCATATTAACCCATGCAAAATAATCACCAAACTATGCAGATTTAAGCAAAATCTTAAATCCTAATTGCAACAATGTGTTCAAGTGTAAAAGAAATTGTAGTTTCTTAATTTTATTAGCATGTAGTTATTTTCCTTCCAAGTGGAAGGTCATCCCCTTCTTCACTACATCACTAATAACAAGCAATCAATAGTGAGCTTAATTGTGATGCAAACCTGATAAAGCCGTAACTCAAACCGTGGACCAATTTCCTTCAGTTCTATAGATTTAGGGCCCCCATTCTTTTCATAAATATGATGCCTGTATGTATGTAACAGACACAATTTCAAATGAAAAACAAACTCTAACTAGAGAAAGATAATAGAACTTGAACAAAAAATTGTAAAAAAGGCTGGATGCACAAAACAAAATACATTGACCCAACCTGAATGAGATATAGTCAGACTGGTTGGAAAAGGTGACAATACGTTTTGTGTCTAGTTTTGGCACTGGAAAAAGATGCTTCAGAATGTTTGCGGTTCTGTCACCTAACTGTTTAATGTCCAAAAGAAATTCCAAACAAAATGAGCAGTCAGCATGCAGCAGTGTAATTATTGTAATAGATAGTAATTATTTTTGTTAGAGTTTGCCAAAGCATATTTTCTTAAAAAGATACACATGAAATAAGTTCTTTTTTAATTAATTTATACGATGAACCCGTTTATAAATTTGTTAAATTGGAACCATTCTAAAAAACTAACGAGTCGCACACTAAGCATAGCAATACTATCAATATGAAATGATTAATTTCATTTTTTAGTACGTGGATAAAGGGTCATTATACACAGATCATGACCCTATATGTCAATCATGAATTACCAATACTTTCAATGTAACTGCTCCTTGGCATACTCCAATTTTTTCACAGAAAAAATTTGCAATATATTGCGGGAAATAACTTTATTGATAAAAAAATCAACAATAGCCCAGTGACTGATTACCTTTTGTTTTCTAAAAGTTGAATTAAGTTTGAATCTATTAAGCACCCAAGCACTTGGGGAACCCTTCCATAAAGCTAGCAGTCAAGAGGGGAGAACCAAGCCCCTTATGTTCTCCACTGGGTATCCCATACTACTAGATATGGGACTTAGGCAACAGATGATACCCAAAAGTCCCTATCACAGCACCACCCCTAAGAGTTGATGTCTCAGCAGCTGCACTCTACAACACTGCACTTAGCCTTTTTGGTTATCCCCCACATAGGTAACCATTTTTGAGACATTGACAACCAACTATGATACCAATTGATAAGCACCTGAGGACTTGGTAAACGCTCCCTTTTTGTTTCTGCTATATTCACAAATACCAGTTGCAACTACCTTAACTCTCAATACTAATATTCACTTTACTTCCCTTCAGTCCTATTTTAGAAATGGAATCAACAAAAAGATTTGGCAACTGGAAAATTTTCTGGATCTACTCAGCACTGGCTCCCATCCACCATCTGAACTGCTACCTAATACTTTGCCTCCACCAATTGAGACTTCCTTATTTGAGAATAATGCTGCTAGAGTGTCCACACACACAGCAGATTTTGATATTAATATATATAAAAGTTTACAGAAAAGGGTACAAGAGAGTCCCTAGACTACTGTAAACAAAAACTACTAGATACAACACAATAAGACTTTAAAGTCTTAACAGCAGACATAATAAAACTTTCCTAACATGTACAAATCTAACACTTATCTTAGCTGACTATGACTGAGGCTCATTCAGACTAACTTCAGCCCCAATATCTTCCCTTAACCTGTTCCAGAAAACTTTCATCAAGAATTCTTCATCAACCCTTTTAACTGCTCCTGCATACTTTTCAAATTTTGCAATAAACTCCCAAAACTGAAACTGTGTTTCAGTGTCAATAACAATGCTACAGGGCTGGCTTTTGGCCATCGTTGGTTGGAATCTTTCAACCATTGCAATCTAGAAGGTTTCCCACAAAGGAATGGAATTACATCCTTCCCACCATTGAAACCAACTAAGTGAGTCCTCTTCAACAGCATGCATTCTGTCCTTCCCAATGACCCCTCTTAATCCAGAAATTTCAAACTTATGAATCCATCCATAAGCATCCTCCCCCAGAATAGTGGCACATCCAATTCCCTCCATTTTCTGCCAATTTTTGCCCAGACATGATCTGTCTCAATGTGGATCCAGAGTCTTGGACCTCTGCCTCAATTCCCAATTGTACAATCCCCCTCAGCCCTTTTCCTAATTATATTTATTCTACAAGCTACTAACCTACCCTGCCCGACCTATCTAACAAACTTCTGATGGTCAGTTGTTTACAATGAAACTGACGGATTAAGGGTTGTGATCCTCTACAGCTGCCTTGCACCTCCTCTCATAAACCCTCCTAATAGGTCTATTCCTATCAGAATCTCAGTTATACAATTTCTTATTTCAAAGACCTATAAGTACAAAGGGTGTAATTAAAAAAAAATCAGCTATATTAGTTACACAGACCAGTGCTCAACTGATTGACAGCACACCCTCTCAGCTCCAATTCATGTTCAAGTACTGCTCCCATCATCTTGGGGCTTGGGCGTGATTCTATCATCCTTTTCTCAGTAGATGTTATTCATATTCTCCCTCTAAATATATTCACTCCTGATCTTATCTATTCTTACAAGTCCACTCATGCACCACAACATTCTCATTTCTGCAACACCTAATGCTATTGTCAGCACATAAGCGGGAGATAAGAAATTTGAACGGTTGAACCTGATTAACCTGTCAAATGCTCAACCACAACCTTACCCCTACCAAATACTAAAACCACAACCAGTTTGCACATTTGCACACTTGACTGGTTAGAAACACATTCTCTTATGCTAAACCTGGTTCATACCACTTTGGTTTCAAAATCCAGACCAGATTAGCAAGAGGACTGGCTGCTGGTTAACCACTCTGTTTAAAAATACTGAGAATTACAGTTTACATGTCAACATTGGAATAAAATATCTATCTCATACAATCTTTAATTAAAGTTTGTACACAAGTTTTAGTCAATGATATAACATCAACCTACAGCCTATATCAGTTAATATTACATTCACATTTGAATACTTAACTATCCAAACATTTTGAACCCCAATCATTCCATTACAGAATAAGATACGGACCAATGATACTGCACGACCTGTTGTTACCAGAAGGTTCAGTGATGAACGAAACAGACCATTACCAGTGAAATTTGGTACATAAAAAGGTAATAAATCTAGTACTGAATTATGAGTACCTTAGTTGAGAAATTATCGAGAATCAGATGTGGATAAGCCTCAGGCATTGTTCCAATGGCTTTCTTGTCTTTAATTTCATGCCTTGTAACCTACAAGAAACAACAAATTAGCATATTGTCCCAAAAAAAAATCAATAAGAGACACTGCAAGACTAATACTTGCCACGTTGAGTAATCCAAAATATGCAGTTGGACCAAATGGTAGATGGCAAACAATTAAACCATCTGGCACACCACGATGTTCATGGACCAAAACAACATCTGTATAGTCATGTGCACGACAAGATTCTATGATCTCTGAGATAACCTGAAATGAAAAGGAAGATTGCATAGTATGTAGAGGAAAGACCATAGGCATTGACACAATTGTATAATTTGTTCAAGGTGTCTAGAATTAGCAACTGATTATATTCAGCTATATTTATAATCATGCTTAATCAACAAAGTGTTGAACAAGCAAAGAAAAGATTTTTCCAACACAAAAGAAAATATTGAAAATTACAAACACTCAAGTCAAGTTAGAGACACCACAAAAATTATTGTCAAACATATATGAGGAACAGATATTTTAAACAGCACCAAATAACAGGATAGAGTTGAAAATAAAACTAATTCAGGAAATTCGTTTGCATCCTGTCCATTTAAGCGTTAAATAGTAAATACATCAACCTGATATTATGAGATGGAAAAAACAGCTTAATGAATATAACTAAATTGAAGCTGAGATGCACTGAGGCAGACATTTATTCCACCTAGATTACTTACAAATAAAATTTAGAAATTCCTAGTTAGAAGAGGTACAGCTAAGAAGACAGAACTATGGTTTTCATGTCAAACAATAGATTAGTTACATTATGATTTAAGAAATGTAGGAATTAGAAACTTAGAATAATGGAGCCTAGTGGTCCAGATGTTATTCATGCAATGCCTTCCATTGTGCTTGTGCCTGTGTGATATCAATTTCTTTAACAAGAAGCAAGAGGAGTAAAGTTTGTATCTCATTGGAAGACCCTTAGCAAACATACTATAAAAAATGAAATTATATTAACCTCACATGGCCTGAATGACAGAGAAAGTAACAAACAAGGAAGTCACAAGTAAGAACCCATTCTGATATTTTTATATTGAGATTCATATGGTGTGTTTACTTCCAGCAACTCCTGCTTTCAGTTTCTTGTTCATTCTCCAGATAACTCTTCCTTCAAGACCATTTGGAATTCAGAAATCTAATTTTCCTCCAAGGTCTTGTATTTGTTTGGATAGCAATTCTCTAATCTGATGTGTTATGTGCACATCTATTTTGGAAACAGCATCGCAGTTCGAGCACCTACTTTCTTATGGAATAATTAATTTAATTGGAAGTTATTGGATAGCTCATCACTAGGGGTGTTATGTCACCATTCACCATGGAGTGTTATCACACAATGAGCAAAATGCTTTTGCACGAATAACAAGAAGAAAAATTCATCACAATGTTCTTTTTAAAAGGCTCTTCAGTACATGTGTATATTCATCTGGACAATTTGAGCAGCACGCCTGAAAGATTAAGGGGCTTTGCATATGCTATAATAATGGATTGTGTTCATGGTATCTCTTGGTTGCTTTTGACCATCTACTCATTTATTATCCTCCTATCCTAGTTCTCTTATTTATAATTACAAACACACTTTGTTATCAAAAAAATATAAACAAAGAAGCCACCCAATAATTAAATCTTCATGCCACAAACATGCAGAAGACGAGACAATTGACAGTAAAACAGTAAAGACACCAACCTGACCACCCCGATTCATTCTCTGTGCATTGGGAAACACAAAACTCAACTCCTACACAAAAGAATTGAATAACGATAAACAATGAGATGTCTGCAAAGCATCAAACATATATAAACAAAACATGGTTTAAATAAAGAATTGAAACAAAAATTCACCAAACACAAACCAAAGCAAGCAAACCTTAACAAACTGTTGAAGAGGAGCACTCGGATCCCTGGAAGTAGTCAGCAAAATTTTAGGATCCTTTTCCGCAGCATAAGCATACTCATCGTCAATGTGCGTTCTCGGAACTGTGTTCAATCACAAACCACAATTGAAACACAAAAACTAGGAGAAACAAGCAAAACAAAAAAACTAATATAACCCAGAAAACTGAAATAGAATCCATTATAAGTTATTACAAAATTCACAAGAATAAAAAAGGAAGAAATGTAAAAATACCAGCGGTGTTTTCATCTTCGAGGTCAATTTCGCGGCGAAGAGCAGCTTCCTCGTTTCTGAGTTCAGTGGGTATGGGCTTCCCTTCTGCAAAAATAAATATAATTATTATATGAGAAATAATAAATAAAATTAATAATAAAGGAATGAAGGAAGAGGAAATTGAGCTTAGGGAAAATTAGGGAAGACCTTGAAGAGCTTCTCTGATTTTGCGCTTCTTTTCGTAGAGCAAGCGTTCTTTACCTTCTAAGCTCTTTCGGTACAAATACTCTCTCCTCAAACGGATGTTTCTACGCAGCATTTTCAAAATGAAACCTTTCGAAGTGCTCTGTTGAATACAGATTAGGGAAGATGAGAGAACGAAAGAAGCAAAGAAAAGAGAAGACAGGAAAGTGAGGTTGGAGGCTTGGAGCAAAACCCCTGCGTTTCTGTGCCCCTAAAGTCCAAACCCCTTTTTTTTTCCAATTCGAATAATAATGTTAATTTTTTAAGAGAATATGTTAATTTTTTTAAGAGGAGTAATCCTGTTTATTTTTCGCTTATGAAGAGGAGTAATCCTTTTATTTATCCTTAATTACTTAATACTAGGTTGGATTAAAGTATATGTTTATTAATATTTAGGAGAGATTGATTAGTATACACTGTCAGTGTAAACTCACTTTACACATACGTCCAATTATAGTTAGGCTATTAGCCATGTCAGCAAAATAATTTAAAAAAATCTAAAATTACGGGAGTAATTCCCTCACATCCAGGTCAATCAATCATACATGTGTCTTCTTTCCAAAACCTATTATGATTTGCACTGCCCTTCTTCCTCCATAAACTCCTTATTGATCGCTCTAGTAAAAATTGTGTTTTCCACACTTTTATATACTGCGAATTGAAATTTCAATTTAAAGTTTTGTTGCGTTGCATTGCATTTGTTGTACACTACGATCGTCCCAAACTTTCCGCAGGTACAGATCACTTTCCCGCATTGTCATGAACTCGTTACAAATTGTTTATTTCAATTTCAGGAATATAGTGAAGGAATTAAAACAGTTGCCAAATCAAATGTGCTTATTGGTATCGCTTCCAAGTTTTCTTCATTTTATTTCAATTTCAATTAATATTGTTTGACAGTATTTTTATTTTTGTTGAATGCATATATTATGGGACTATGCATGGCATATGTCATCCAGATTATAGAAGAATAGTCCACAAATAATATTTTGCTGGAGAAGCCATCCGAAGCTAATTGGTACAATTCTAAAGTGAAGTCAATTAGTTTCCACATCAATATTGTGAACTTGTTCCTAAAGAAAAAAAATTTTGCAGCTTATAAAAGTCACTTATCTAACAACTCTCTTTGTCCTTTCCTTGGTGTAGGTATCCAAAGGAAACTATTAATCTGCATAAAAAAGGAAAATATTAATCATGTGCTAAGGGGTTGCGTTTCTAGCCAAAGAGGTCTGGACATTTCTCTCTAGGAGTATGGTGGATCAATTTTTTTCTCCCAACGTCTTGACATGTGAATGTGTTGGCAACATCAATATTGGAAAAAGGACTATAACAAAATGCAAATAAAATGATAATATTGTTACCTTTGAATCAACCAAACTAGCTAGAAGCTTCAATATTAGAGTTTCGAAATTGATCGCTAATAATATCACACCTACAAAGCGCAATGAGTCATACATTAAACTTAACACAGTAAAAAGGAAAAACCAAAACATACATTAAACTTAACACAGTAAATTAAGCTTAACATAGTCATGCAAAGCATGAGAAAATGTGTGTTTTTTGAACATACTTTGCTTAGTTTAAACTTTGGCATTTGCGTTTGGTGTGAACTTTCTTCTTACGATAACTACAAGTAGAGAAACTTTTTCTGAGTAATTCCAAACGCCTTTCATTAGAAAGTTCGCAGATGCCCTCTAATTGTCACAAGAGGATCAGGCAAGGTTATAACAGAGTTAGAGACTTATGGAATAACTTGATTTATCGAATTGCTAAAGTCTTCCTTTGAGGGCCTATTTGGATGTAATTTTTCTAGAAACACTTCTAGAAGAAGAAAGTAAGAAGAAAAAAATAAAATGAGTTTCTCCATAAGTTAAAATGAGTTTTCCACTAACTTATTTGTAGATGTCATTTTATCTTTTAGAGAAATTATATTGATGAACTTCTAAAAATTAGTTAATGAAGAACTTATTTTTATTTATGAAAAAACTAATTTCATTTTTTTTCTTCTTATTTTCTTTTTGTAGAAGTGTTTTTAAAGAAACTTATCCAAATAGGCCCTGATTCTTCAACTTCCAATAGATCAAGCCTTCCCATTAGCTCTTGTATACCTTCAATTGCAACATCATGATGTGTTTTTGATCTTGAAGCTTTTTCAGATAGTTCAAGAGATTCAACCACACTATTAAACAATAAAGTACTAGAAGTTTCATTGTTGTCTTCATGGAAATCTTCACTTGCCAATTCTTTAACCTTCTCCTTCTTAGAATTAACTGTCCATCGACTTAGCATATATTGTGGAGGGAGAGAAAAAATCTTTTTTCTTTAAGAATACATTTAACACATGTCTACAAAGAATACCCAAAAATTCAAACATGTGACAACTAGAATTTGCTTCTTTTGAAATGGCATGAAAAGTCACATAATAGTTAGGCTTCTCTATAAATTTCATGAACCTTGTCTGTGGACAATTTAATCTTCTCTGCAACAAACAACGAGAATCAATCAAATTCTTCTGGAAATATTTTGAACAATTTTCTCGTATTAAATTTAGAAGCTTCTTCTTCCATAGGATAATAAGTCCGCATTAATGGCTTTGAATTCACTGTTTCGAAAGTCTTCTATCTTTCCTTGTTATAACGCGCATCAAGAGCCTTCTCATATTGTATCACAAACTTGCTCAATGGAATACTTGAATTTAAAAAATTCGTAAATAATTTATTCATCTTTCACTTCTTTGTCTGGTGGACATTCCACCACAAAAATTCTGACTAACAAAAGCAAGAATCCATTTTGCACGAATAAAGTATATCTTCTCCAACCACTTATCATCTTGTAGCCCATATTTATCAATCATTGCTTTCCAATCAGATTCAAATTCTTCAACGGTGATAGATTGCTGAATGCACTTCCAAAATTGAATTTTAAATTTAGTATGCTCATGATAAATATAATTCAAATACTTTAGGACTTTTTTCTCAATGTGTCATACAATAGTGATGATTAATCGCAAGAAACACCTTGCAACTGCATTAGTGATAGCAGCATCTTGGTCTGTGATAATAGCTTTAGGACAAGCTCCTAACATTGCTTCTAATCAAGTACCCAAACAAAACTCTCTTCGGTTTCATCCCATAATAGATCACAACCAAAAAGAATGGATTTTTGATGATGATTAACTCCAGTGAATGGAACAAATGGCATATTGTATTTATTGGTCAAGTATGTTGGATCAAAAGTCACTACATCATCAAAATACTTGTGTGCCATTCTAGACCTTGAATCAACCCAAAAACAATTTGCTATTTGTCCATCTGCATCCATTTGGAATGCATAAAAAACCCAGGATTCTTCAATTGACATTTCTAAAAATATGACACATAAATTTAGTTTTGATTGTTCTTAATTGTTTTTTTACTAATTTGTCAAGATAAGAAATTTGAATGAGGGGGATAGAAAGAGGGAAGGGTGGTGATGCGGTGAATGGAAAACAATGCGATATCATGTGATTTTTTTTTATTGGATTTGTTTTTTAAATAAGATAAATTAAGATTTGATTATTTTTTTCTCACTTGTCAAGTGATAAGGATTTTTTTTTCATACAAAAATTTTATTTTTTTGTTGATGTACAACTACTTGTACATTTTTTTAAAAGAAACTTGCATGTACATATTGTTATAACTACTGGTCGTCGTTACATAAAACTAGAAATTACTCAAGCGATTTTTTTTAATTCATTTAAAACTTTTCTATTAATTTAATTATGAAAATACTTGTAAATTTTTTGTATTTCAAAGGCCAAAAGTGTAATATCTTGAATTTTTTAAACATATGATTAAGCACGTGTTAAGCTTAGGATTAAGCTTATAATGGAGGAAATATAATTAGGCCTTGGAATCCCTTGAAAGGAGGCTTAAACGCTTGAGAAAGAGTGGTAATAGGTTGTTCTGGCCTTCGGCGCGACCCGCGTGAAGTGCGGCGCGATACGCGCCAGATGTATGAAATGTAGTAATGCTGTCTGCCATCCCGCGCGAGTAGCGTGAGATTGGCGCGAGTAGCGCCATAGGATTCTGCCAGTTGGCGCGACTAGCGCCATAATGGCGCGGGTAGCGCTGTAAGTGCTCCAGAAAGTCTGTTTTTCACTGCAACTTGGCGCGGGTAGCGCCATATATGGCGCGAGTAGCGCGAGAACGTCGGCAGAACCAGAATTTAAAGGCCATTTGCGAGATTTTTGGCCCAAAAAAGCATGGCTTCTTCTCCCTCAGCCTCCCACCTCCATTGATGACTTGCCAAGCTTCCTAGGATCTCATTAGATGACCAAAACACTTCCCTGATGACCTTTGATTGTGAGAGAAACTTTCAGAAAGCTATAATCCTTCATCCTTTCGTTTTAAACCCCACTTGAGTGAGAGTTTGGACTCTCAAGTGAGAAACCCTC